>CM035171.1:20553348-20667640 GCA_020205615.1 Panax quinquefolius
TAAGATAATGCGAGAATAAATTATCGTTAGCCAGCGATGTTAAGCGATAAAATACTGATGAGCAACCGGTTTAAGCTGCGGTGAATATCGCGATCCATTAAAAATTGATAGAAATAAAATCTACTATCTTTTAGGTTTTAAAGGTTTTCATCAATTTTTATCATTTGAGACTCGACAATAAATAAACCACCACATCTAATCATCCTGTACCCGCGAGTCGAGGATTTTCATCAAATTATCGATGGTGTGACTATCTGAATCACCCTGGTCATAATCATACCAAAAACTATCCATCAACTGCATTCTGAACTACGAGGACTTTTGTCACATCATTTATATCGAGTACGTGATTATCTTAGGAATGATCCTGGTCATAATCATACTAAGTTCATCTATGCCGTAAGCGAAGATAACATAATATAACGTGAGGATGATGATGACATAATAATTCAATAAAACAAGTTCAAGAATTATTTAATCCATGAATTAATTAACGTCAAATTATCGACAAGATCTTTGTTTGATAGAGTAAAATTCAAGAATGATCGGAAGAATATTTCCGTGAAAAATCTTTGGATGAAATGCGTAAATATCGAGGATATTCTACTAATTTCATGGAGTATAAGTGAAAGTTTTAACCAGCTGGGTATAATAAAGAATGGAATAAATAAAAGAAATCACCGTGCATGCGGTACTTGGCATGAGCGAGTTATTCAAGCGAATAATAATAACGGAACGGTCGGTGAAATTCACGCTGAAGCGGGATGATCAGCGGAATAATAAAGATGGAACAGGATGAATGTAAAACAATGAATAGGATATTCAATGGGAATGATAAAAGCGAACCGGTCAGGTGTAAACACCTGGCGAATATGTAAATGCGGAATAATAAAAATGGAACCCGGTCAGAAATTGTAAAACCTGACGAGGATATTGAACCGAAGGATAAAGAATGGAATAATAGAAAGAATGTCACCAGAAGTATAGGGGATTAAGCCGGCTTATCTACGAGTTATTCAACGAGAATAAATAAGGATGGAATAACATAAAGTTTACGCAGTATAGGGTATCTTGGCATATACGAGGTTATGTATAGGGTATACCACTTTTCCAGAATTATTCAGCGAGAATAATAATGAATGGAATAACGGAAGTTCTCTTTACGAATAAAGAAGAAGAATAACATCCACTTACTAGTAAAAAGAAGTGAATATAGAAGTAGTGAAGTGCGAGAATACTCTTCTTCTTTCTATAATTTTCTCTCTGTAACTTCTCTATAATTTCTCTCTACAGAGTTTAAATGAATTAAGTGAAAATAATGAAGGAATGAGCTTACATTTATAGGAAAATGGAATGCATAGTAAGCTAATCCATGAGCAGGTCGATTGATTTACTTTAATCTGACGGTCCATATTTAAAAGAAAAATCTTTTAAATAAAATATAATATATTCTATTTATATAAAACATTTACTTATGCAAACCTTATAAACCTTATCTGAAATCTTTATGCAAACCTTTATGCGACACATATGTAATAAAATATAATATAATCTATTTATAGAATAACTTTAATAAAAATATTCTATTTTATATAAAAGATGTTTACATTTTATTACGTTAATAATCTGAATAAAACAAAAGCGTCGTTATCATTATAATAATTCATATTATTAATAAAGCCGATAATGGAATCAGTAGGTGACTTCTCCATAAGCATCGATAATCAATACGAGTATTGTTCTACTATCGACCACCGTATTCACCCGTACTTTTTACTCAAGGTAGTTCGGCGGTAACACGGTAAAACTTTAAAATCGTTATTTCAATAAAATATTTTGTACGTTTCTCGATCCGTGATATGAATTACATTGTAAGGTCCACCAATGATTTGGTAGTTGTGCGAATATTCCACCTAAACCAAGAATATTCCCTGAGTGATCGATATAATATAACCACTTGCGTACTTTGCAAAATTTATAAATCTACCCTTATTATATAATATTATCTCAAATTCACACCGTAATATTAAAAATTATTTCCAACAAAATTTAAATCTTTATTGATAAAGATCGGGGTCTCCACGTGATCTCCCTCCTTATGGAATTTAGCCCTCGCGAATTTGAATGCGTGCACTGGATGATAAAAGGGGATACCTTGAATACCTTTATCGTTGAAAACATTAAAGGGTGAGGATAATCCATTGATATTTATTAACAATTCATCTTTAACTTTCTGGGCCGAAGATATTAGTAAAACCAATAATCTTTTAATTCATAGTATTGAATTATCATGCCTTTCTATTTGGGATATTCGTGTTTTCAATTGATTATGCAGTGAGATGATCCGTAAAATTATTAATGTAGTCCGTAATCATACCACGTATTATCAATACTTTTCTGACCGAAGATGACTTTTACCGTCCATGGATTAATATTTCATTCTTTGAGACTCATTTCGATAATTAATCCATATCAGCCGAATCATCCTATAATTTGTGAAGATATTCATTAGTATCACGTACAAATTATCCGTACCCGACGATAGATAATTGTAGTATTCATTGAATACGAGTTATCCATTTCGTGCAAGACTTCTGAATATCCGATACATTGATATCAGCGTAAATAATCCGTGTATTCATTGTGATCATTTGTATCCGACCACAAATTATCCGTATTCATTAATTATTATTGCATTATCCGATACAATTATCCAATACCTTTCTGACGATAGATTGCATTCATTGCGTGTATCCGACCACAAAATTATAATACCTTCGGTGAAGAAATAATTTGTATTCATTAGTATCACGACCACAAATTATATGTACCTCTCTGGCATTGTGTATCACGATATCGATACGATTACCACTCGGCGAAGATAATTGTGTATTCATTCAATTCACGGTTACATACTTTCGGCGAATGGTGGCGACAATTCTGATATCACGATTATGTAATCATCTTACATTGAAGTCCATCCTACTAGCCAGGGCTACGGATGACTAATATAAGCATATGGGATAATGATATAAGAATCGAATCAATGAATGAGATAAAGGATAAATATTAAACATTTATAATATAATTTATCCGAGTTCAAGAATATCCCCATGTTATCAATCACTTAATAATCTCGTAATCTAATAACATTAATATTATAACAATATTTTAATCAACATCTTAGAATTTATAAACAATTTTTCTCTTAATTGTTTTACGGCTTTACCCATATAATGCATTTAATCATTCAAAATGCCATACTCATAAAATATCATCTCCAATTATCAAATCCCTCATCAAAAAATATGCATATACTACATATAGGATTCTCTAGCCATAAAATCTATTTTCCAACTTTCTACTTGTACGTATATTTAACTTTCGTATGTTAGTAACTAAACTATTTTCATGAAAAATACCAAATCAGTCCCAAAAATATTTCTTTTAAAGTTTAGCATAATATAGTCCATAATGAAAATATATTTTTTTAGGAATTTTAAAATTCATTTACTATTTTTTAAAAATCAATTTTCTAATTAATTCCTTAAGAAATTAGCTACCTCAAGTTTAACTCAAAATTCCCAAATCTTGGCAGGACCTTACACATGTTAACGTGAGCTTCTAGATTTAAATTTCATAGTCGCCAGGTTATAGAACTCACGGGTTATAGCGTTTTTAAATCGGAAAACCTAAATATTGAAATAGTCATAACTTGCTCATTTTAAGTAGAATGAGCTCATTTTTTGGACAGGAGGTACTTTATACCGTATACTTTCATGTCCCCAAAAGGCCAGAATTTTCTCATAATTTAAGTGGTGAAACAGTCCCTTAAATTTTTAGGCGTGTAGCATTTTTGGAAATTTACAGCTTTGGTCTCCTTTGCTAAAATTAGTCCACAAAAATCTACAACACCTTTTCCAGCAATTCCACTTGGATTAGTTAGGTAACTCATAGATCTAACTCTAGGACTTGACCACATTCAAAAATTCAAAATATAATAGGAGATATGGTCGATTGAATTTCATATTATGTTTTTCACAAATCGATTTTCAACTCTTTGTGATTCTAAGAAACTTTCATGTTTTCATCTTAACCAACATAACTCATCATAAAACTTACTAATACTTCCATATACCCATGATTTTTTATTAGTTCTATACTTTTATTATGACTTTCATCATAATCCACGTAAGCAGATCCTTTTAGTTGAAGAAATATTTGAGGTTTAAGAAATGGGTTTTTATCTTTGGAATTCGATACAAAATTCGATTTCACGCTCTGGGGTAAGCTAGGAAATCTTCAAAGAATAAATCAAGAAATTTATTAATGATATAAATATCATTCAAAGCTGTACTCTCGTCCGAGATTTGGATAATCGTCGCATTAATACTGTTGTGACTTTCGTCCCGACTTTGGATAACTTTTGACGTCCAATGACACCTTACATAAATATATAGTCTGGAAAAAGCTTTGTTTTAGAAATTAGAATCTTTGGGAAGTGCTCGAGAAAACCTTCGTACATGGGAGGCCATGCTTCCTAGGTTATGATAGAATCATATAGCTAATAACACGAATGTTCTTGGTTTTGAACCATTAGACGAAGAATGAGATAAGATTCTTATCTTATGAACTTGATAAGTGAGACTTCTCTTGATTTACTCATTATCTTCTTCTCAAATTGAAATGATACTTCAATACAAACTTGAGATTATAGGTTATCTAGGTAAATGTCTCCAAGTACAGTGTGGATGAGCCTTATGGTCTTCGACACAAATAGTGCTGAGGTTGTATGTCAAGGCATCTTGTATATAGTAGTGAAACACTCTTCGTGAAATGCGTTACTGTCACCAGTTGATTCACCAAATCCTGACTATAACTGATCTTATGATGCAACATTCTGGTTGTTATGCTCTAAACATTTAAGCTACTGCTCTTCTTGCACGAAAGGAATTGTGAAAGCAAGGGTTAATTAATATATCATAATATTACACTCTTTGAGCCGATTAAATAACAAAATAAACTTAGGTAGGTTGATTCTGGCAGAAGGAATTTCCGTCTCTCCTCCTAAATTATCTCGCATCTTGCGGGGATCGTATCCTCTAAATTCCCTTGGCGTACCCCAACTCTTATCTAGCTAATACGCGCTTACAGAAAGTACAAATATTGTCTAGTACGCCCTTAGATATTATACAAACTCAAAAGGAGTCCTCATTACAACTATTATCACCTTTATTTCACGAGAATAGTGAGGACTACTAATCTTATCCTCTCCGGACCATTACTAGTTCCCAGGCTCGTCGGCTATGTTCTCATTTCAGAGAAGAAGCGGTGAAAGAAAGGTGAGCTCAACTAGCCCGAGAAGAAATATTATGACTAAGATAATGCGAGAATAAATTATCATTAGCCTTCAATGATGTTAAAAGCGATAAAATACAATAGACAACCAGTTTAAGCTGCGGCGGAATACGTAATCCATTAAAAGAGTTGAGTAGAGAATAAAATCTACTATCTTTTAGGTTTTAAAAGGTTTTATCAATTTTTATCATTTGAGACTCAAATTTAATAAATAAACCACCACATCTAATCATCCCTGTACCACGGTCGAGGATTTTCATCAAATTATCAATGGTCATGACTATACCGAATCACCCCCGGTCATAATCATACCAAAAACTATCCATCAACGCATTACAGTGCCATTGAGAACTTTTGTCACATCATTTATATCAAGTCATGATTATCTTAGAATGATCCACGGTCATAATCATACTAAGTTCATCTATGACGTAAGCCAAAGATAACATAATATAACATGAGGATGATGACAATGACATAATAATTCAATAAAACAAATTCAAGAATTATTTAATCCATGAATTATTAACGTCCAAATTGTCAACATAATCTTTGTTTGTGAAGTAAAATTCAAGAATGATCGGAAGAATATTTCCATGAGAAGATCTTTGGATGAAAGCGCAAATATCAAGGATATTCTACTAATTTCATGGAGTATATAAGTCAAAGTTTTAACCAATTGGGTATAATAAAGAATGGAATAACAAAAGAAATCACCGTAAATGCGGTTAAGATGACAAAGTTATTCAACAGAATAATAATAATAACGGAAACGGTCGGTGAAATTCACAAGCAGGATGTTCCAAATGAATAATAAAGATGGAACCGGATCCGGTGTAAAACACACGAATAGGATATTCCAATGAGAATGATAAAGAGCGGAACCAGATAGGTGTAAAACACATGCATGAGGATGTTCCAAGCAGAATAATAAAAAGCGGAACCAGTCCAGGTGTAAAACACATGCAGACGGATGTTCCAATGAATAATAATAGAAGAATGTCACCAAGTATAGGGTAAATCGGCGTATCTGTGTTATTCCAAGAATAATAAGCAATGGAATAACATAAAGATTTCACCAAGTATAGGGTATCTGGCATATACGAGTTATGTATAGGTATGCCACTTTTACAAAGTTATTCAAGCGAGAATAATAATGAATGGAATAATGAAGTTCTCTTCAAGAAGAAAGAATAACACCCCTTTACATGTAAAAAGAACCTGAATATAGAAGTAGTGAAGTAGCGAGAATACTCTTCTTCTTTCTATAATTTTCTCTCTATAAGCTTCTCTATAATTTCTCTCTCAGAGTTTGATGAATTCGTAAGAAAATAATGAAGGAATGAGCTTATTTATAGGAAAATGGAATGCATAGTAATTAATCCATGAAGCGTCCAGATTGATTTACTTTAATCTGACGGTCATATTTAAAGAAAAATCTTTTAAATAAAATATAATATATTCTATTTATATAAAAACATTTTACTATGCAAACACTTATGCAAAACACTATGCAAAACCAAAAACACTATCATAATAAAATATAATATATTCTATTTATAGAATAACTTTAATAAAGTATTCTATTTTATATAAAAGATGTTTACATTTTATTACGTTAATAATACTGAATAAAACAAAACGTCATTATCATTATAATAATTCATATTATTAATCGTGATAATGGAATCAAATGAGTGACTTCTCACATAAGCATTAATAATCAATGCAGGTGTCTTCTTATGCAACCACCGTATTCTTTGTACTTTTACTACTGAAGTAGTAGTTCAACGGTAACTACGGTAAAACTTCCGTAGTTATTTTAATAAAATATTTTTGTCGTTTTCTCGATCCGATAATAATAATTACATTGTGGGGTCCCAATGATTGAGTAGTTGTAACGAATATTCCTCGCTAACCTAAGAATATTCCAGACCAATCGAATATAATATAACCGGCTTGCATACTTTGCAAAATTTATAAATACTACCCACAACTATAATATTATCTTAAATTCACACCATAATATTAAAAAAAATTATTTCAACAAAATTTAAATCTTTATTGATAAAATCTGGGGTCTCACAATCTCCCCTCCTTATGGAATTTCGCCCTCGAAATTAGGGTACGTACCTGGTATGATAAAGAGATGAGGATACCTTGAATACCTTTATCGTTTAAAACATTAAATTCATATTTTGCAATCCTACCAAAGATATTCATTAACAATTCATCTTTGCACTTCTGGTGCCAAAGATATACAATCTGTAAAACCAATAATCTTGAGACTCAACAATAGTATCACAACCATGAATTATCCAAGCACCTTTCTTGGCTAAGGATATTCAGTGTTTTCAATACTTAACTATGATTATACCGAACAATCACAGTCATAATCATACCAAGTCCATCTACGCACGTAAAGCCACGAAAGATGACTTTGAACGCATCCATGAATTAATATTTCATTCTTTGAGACTCGACTCAATAATTAATCCACATCATCGAATCATCCTTACTTCTGGGGCGTGCCGAGGATATTCATTAAGTATCACGACCACAAATTATCCATGACTACTACCAAAAGATAATGTGTTTTCAATTACTAAGTTATGATTATACCAAAACAATCCTCGGTCATAATCATACCAAGTCCATCTATGCAACGTAAGCACGACAGATGACTTTGAACGCACATCCATGAATTAATATTTCATTCTTTGAGACTCAAATTTCAATAATTAATCCACATCATCGAATCATCCACGCACTACGTGCCAAGGATATTCATTAAGATCACGACCACAAATTATCCATGCACTACGGCCAAAGATAATTGTGTATTCATTTACGGTTATGATTATTACGAATAATAATCGCGTGGTCATAATCATACCAAGTCCATCTATTAGAAACTACTGCACCACGAGATGACTTTCAACATAATATAAACATGAGGATAATAATATAAAAGAATCAATCAAATGAGATAAAGGATAAATATTAAACATTTATAATATAATTTATCCGAGAATTCAAGAATATCCCATGTTATCAATCACTTAATAATCTCATAATCTAATATCATTAATATTATAACAATATTTTAATCACTTTTTAAATTTATAAACAATTTATCTCAATTGTTTACGCTTTTACCATATAATGCATTTAATCATTCAAAATGCCATACTCATAAGATATCATCACCAATTATCAAATCCTCATCAAAAAAATATGCATATACTCTATATAGGATTCTCTCAGCCATAAAATCCTATTTTCAACTTTGTTACTTCACATAACATATTTAACTCATATGTTAAGTAACTAAACTATTTTCATGAAAAATACCAAATCAGCCCTAAAATATTTCTTTTCTGGGATTTAGCATAATATAGTCCCATAATGAAAATATATTTTTCTCGAATTTTAAAATTCATTTACTATTTTTAAAAATCAATTTCCAATTAATTCCTTAAGAAATTAGCTACCTCAAGTTTAACTCCAAAAATTCCCAAATCTTGGCAGGACCTTACACATGTTAACGTGAGCTTCCAGTTTAAATTTCATGGTCATCGGAGTTATAGAACTCGGTTATAGCGTTTTAAATCGGGAAAACCTAAATATTGAAATAGTCATAACTTGCTCATTTTAAGTCGAGAATGAGCTCATTTTTGGACAGGAGGTACTTTATACCATATACTTTCATGTCCCAAAAGGCCAGAATTTTTCTCATAATTTAAGTGGCCGAAACAGCCTCTCTAAAATCATGGCAGAGCTTTTTTGGTTTTGCAGCTTTGCACTCCTTTGCTAAAATCAGTCCACACAAAAATCTACAACACCTTTTCCAGTAATTCCACTTGGATTAGTTAGGTAACTCATAGATCTAACTCTAGGACTTGACCACATTCAAAAATTCAAAATATAATAGGAGATATGGTCAATTGAATTTCATATTACGTTTTTCACTAAAATCGATTTTTTTTCAACTCTTTGTGATTTCTAAGAAACTTTCATGTTTTCACATACTAACCAACATAACTCATCATAAAACTTACTAATACTTCATATACCCATGATTTTTATTAGTTCTATACTTTTATTATGACTTTCATCATAATCCACGTAAATGATCCTTTTAGTTGAAGAAATATTTGAGGGTTTAAGAAATGGGTTTTTGTCTTTGGGGTCAATACAAAATTCGATTTCACGCTCTAGGGTAGGCTAGGAAGTCTTCAAGAATCGCCAAGAAATTTATTAATGATAGAAATATCATTCAAAGCTCATACTCTCGTCAAGACTTGGATAATACGTCACATTAATACCTTAATTGTGACTTCTATCCTTAACTGAGATAGCACCTCACAATGATACCTATCAACTTGCCATCTTCATTCATGGCGTCGCCTATCTGAAAGTCCGCGATTGCATTCCACACAAGGAAGTCAACAACGAAAGGATCGGGCTCTTTACTTTATGGCTTGATATAACAGTGATTAACTTTAGGATTTGGTTACTTTGAATTCGTATAACAGGTTGGTTAGGAATATGAAAGCTAACAACCTTACAAAAAGAATAAGTGAGTAATTAATCAATCGTTTTCAAAAATTACCTCAAAGGCAAGTATTTTCAAAGAGATAATATCATGTAACGTGAAAGTGTTTATTTGAATCAAACAAGATTAAAAAAAAGCAAAGGAGGTAACGAAGGTTTCTCCCAACGAAGTTTCAATAGATAAATCAAAGTCTAATTTTTTTTTTGAGTCAAATTTAAACATTGAACACAACTAGGTAGAATAAAAGAGTGGGTAGAACTTGTATTGAATAAAGTATAGACTTAAATAATAATTAATTTACCCGTAATAACTTCGTTTCGGTTTCTGGATAAACGCCTCGCTTAAATTACCGAAGTTTGACTTTACTATAGCGTACATTCCACCCTTAAGTGCTTCTTCACATTCCGATCCATGATTTGAATCATTATTCTCAGATCCATAACGAATTAGGGTCACCGCTATGCATTGTGGTAATTTCAATTCGATGTTGAATTCTCAATTGTTGTCCAAAAAGCAAAAGTCCATTTCATCTATTTTGGCTTTATTGGATGGACGTCTTTTTCTACACTATCAACGCGTTGCAGTGACTTTTACCCATGCATAAATTCTATTCTCCTTCGTTCGATTGTTTCTTCTTTCAACTGATCTTTGATTTTTAAATTTCGATTCCAACTTTAATATCTTACACCCGCCAAAGCGTGATTTTGTTCGAGCATCACATATCGGGTAACCCAATTTTGAATTGTTGTATCCCTTTGTTCCACGATCGCTTTGCCGTTCTTCAACTCGTTCTTCTAGCTCACGAACACGATTTTTGTAATTCTAAGTTTTGATCATAAATTTCTTCTAACCAATTCTCCTCGGGTTCTCTTCTTCCTCTTCTTCCTCTTCTTCCTCACTTTCAACCGCTACTCGCTCGCAACTAGCTCGGGTGCAACAATTAGTTCTTCATTTACTACGTGGATATCTCTAATTTGTTCCTCGTCCGATAATCGCATTAACTCCGATTAGTGATTAAAGTGTGTCACAGTGGTCACATTCACTCCATTGTGAATATTTTCATTGCCATTTTCAAACACCGCCACAACACAAGGGTTAATTAATATATCAAATATTATCCCTATACTCTGACCGACCAATTAAATACCAAATAAACTTAGGTAGGTCATACTAGCGAAGGAATTTTCCGTCTCTCCCCTCCTAGTTCTTATCTCACATCTTAGCGGGGATCATATCCCTAAGCTCGATACTCAACCGTGACGCCCCCAAAATTAGGTATATCGTCACCCATCTTGGGTCGCCACTTATATGGTACATAAATTCAAATACAACTTACTAATATAAGCGTGCCGTGTATAATACGACATAAAGCGTGAGTTTGAATACAAATATTATCTACTAGATATTATACAAACTCAAAAGGAGTCCTCATTACTAACTATTATCACACTATTTCACGAGAATAGTGAGGACTACTAATGCTATCCTCTCGGACCATTACTCCGTTCCCTAGACTCGTCTCAAATTATGTTCTCATTTTTCAAGAGAACGGTGAAAAGAAAGGGTGAGCTCAACTAGCCGGAAGAAGAAATATTATGACTAAGATAATGCGAGAATAAATTATCATTAGCCTTCAACAAAGGTTAAAGCGATAAAATACAATAAGACAACCGGTTTAAGCTGAGCGGAATATGCAATCCATTAAAAGAGTCAGTAGAGAATAAAATCTACTATCTTTTAGGTTTTAAAAGGTTTTTATCAATTTTTATCATTTGAGACTAAACAATAAATAAACCACCACATCTAATCATCCTCGTACCACGCGATTGATTTTCATCAAGTTATCAATGGTCATGACTATATACCGAATCACCCCGGTCATAATCATACCAAAAACTATCCATCACTGCATTATGAGCCACCGAGAACTTTTGTCACATCATTTATATCAAGTCGTGATTATACCGACGATGATCTCGGTCATAATCATACTAAGTTCATCTATGCACGTAAGCCAAAGATAACATAATATAACATGAGGATGATGACAATGACATAATAATTCAATAAAACAAATTCAAGAATTATTTAATCCATGAATTATTAACGCCCAAATTGTCAACATAATACTGCTTTGTAGAGTAAAATTCAAGAATGATCGGAAGAATATTTCCATGAGAAGATCTTTGGATGAAGCAAATATCAAGGATATTCTACTAATTTCATGGAGTATAGAAGTCAAAGTTTTAACTAATTTGAGTATAATAAAGAATGGAATAACAAAAGAAATCACCGTAAATGCAGTATCGCATGCATGGCGAAGTTATTCAGCAGAATAATAATAACGGAACCGGTCGGGTGAAATTACAAGCGGCTGGGATGTTCCAGCCAGAATAATAAAGATGGAACCGGATCCGGTAAAAACACGACAGATAGGATATTCCAAGAATGATAAAGCGGGAACCCGGTCCGGTGTAAAACATGAGCGAGGATGTTCCAGCGAGAATAATAAAAAGCGGAACCGGTCAGGTGTAAAACACATGATGCAGGATGTTCCAATGAGAATAATAGAAGAATGTCACCAAGTATAGGGTAAACCGTATATGAGGTTATTCCAATGTAATAATAAGCAATGGAATAACATAAGGATTTCACCAAGTATAGGGTACGCCGTATCGGGTTATGTATAGGGTATGCCACTTTTACAAAGTTATTCCAATGTAATAATAAGTGAATGGAATAATGTAAGTTCTCTTCAAGAAGAAAGAATAACACCCACTTACTAGTAAAAAGAACCGAATATAGAAGTAGTGAAGTAGCAGAATACTCTTCTTCTTTCTATAATTTCTCTCTATAATTTCTCTCTATAATTTCTCTACAGAGTTTCAATGAATTAGTAAGAAAATAATGAAGGAATGAGCTTCTATTTATAGGAAAATGGAATGCATAGTAATCTAATCCATGAACGGTCCAGATTGATTTACTTTAATCGACGATCCATGTTTAAAGAAAAATCTTTTAAATAAAATATAATATATTCTATTTATATAAAAACATTTTACTACGCAAACACTATGCAAAAACACTATGCAAAAACTATGCATAATAAAATATAATATATTCTATTTATAGAATAACTTTAATAAAGTATTCTATTTTATATAAAAAGATGTTTCATTTTATTACGTTAATAATCTGAATAAAACAAAAGCGTCATTATCATTTATAATAATTCATATTATTAATCGACAATAATGGAATCAAACTGAGTGACTTCTCACATAAGCATTAATAATCAATACCGTGCTACTTATGCAACCCACACATTATTCTTGTACTTTTACTAATGAGTAGTTCAACAAGAAACCACGGTAAAACTTCCATAGTTATTTTAATAAAATATTTTGTGTCGTTTTCTCGATCAAACAATAATTACATTGTGGGGTCCACTAATGATTGAGTAGTTGTACTGAATATTCCCTCTTAACCGAATATTCCCGACCAATCGAATATAATATAACCGCTTGCATACTTTTGCAAAATTTATAAATACTACCCACAACTATAATATTATCTTAAATTCACACCATAATATTAAAAAATTATTTCAACAAAATTTAAATCTTTATTGATAAAATCACGGGGTCTCGCCAGTCTTGGGGTGGATTTTGAGGTTACCTTTTCGTAGATATGTAGCCATTTCTAGGACATTATCCCGAAGGATATTGGAATGCTCGGTAAAATCATTATGGACCGCGCGTGTCCAACAAGGTACGATTTTTCATTCGGATACATCAATCAATTATGCGTGACGGGATGTGTCCATTATGAGAAAACCATTTGAGATGATCTAGAAACTTATTGCACAAGTATTTATTCCTTGATCCGATCAAAGAATTCTTAATACTTTGCAAATTTGTTTCACTTTTCAATTCTTTGAACCTTTCAAATAATTCACACTTGTATTTCAAAGAAATACACACATTCAACTCTTTGAATGATCATCTCTTTTCTTATACTAGTTTGTTCAATTTGCAAAATTATTTTCATGTAAGTCAAGTATACAAAATTTATTAAGTAATATTCATTACAGACAAAATATTATTATTATAAATAGTAACAACAATTGTTCTTAATTATAATACCAAAGTTTTTATTGTCAACAATAAAATGGAAATAATATTTTAACAAGAATTGGAATACAATAACAACTTATTGACTTAATAGATTTGCTCAGTAGTCGATGCTAAACTATAAGTTTCTATAGCTAATGCAAGAACCTTTGCTTCATTTTCCGCATATAGGATTACTTATATTTGTTTAGCTTTCTACTGCTTGGTCCCTTCATAAATCTATATTTATGATAACCAAAGTCGGTATCCAATACCCAAGTAGAACCTTGACTTAAAGAAAAATTTATTTCAATCATGAACAAAAAGCTCGTATTGTAAAGAAACTTCACTAAGCTTCTTTGGTTAGCCTCTGCAAGATACTTCTTGCAGCTTTCTTTCCAAAGTGTCGAGGCTTATAGCGGTGGAAGCAAACTCCTTTGCTATCCGTGATCGATTTTTGTTTTTATTATCCTTTGTTTACGCCTTTCTATTTACCTTCTTTGAATCGTTCTTCTTTCGGAAGATCCTTTGGCCCCTACCGGTAAGACTTGGTCTTTCTTGGTTGGAAAGTGACTCTCAACATTTTTCAACATGTTAAGCAAATCGTGAAGGCGATATCTCAGCTTGTTTATATGAAAAATTCACAACAATTGTAAAAGGAGTAGGGAGTGAGTGCAAGATCAAATCTTGGCTCAACTCTCCATCCATGACAAAACTCGTCGTTGTCTAATTGATCAATCAAATTGATAATGTTAAGGACTTTTATCTGCATCTTGTAAAGTGTCATCTGGTCATTCTAGATCGGAAGAGCTCCTTAGATATCTCGATATCTATCGGTCCTACTTTCTCTCACCATCAACTACTTGGCGTGCGGAGAGTATAGTAGAAGCATCCATAGTTTCGTCTTGTGGCTCAAGCTCGTTACTTTCATAGATGCTTGAGCATGATCATTGAGCTAATGTGCATCATCTTGCCACTTTCTAAAAGTAGCAATCTCTTCCTCAGAGGCATTGTCTGCAACCATTGCAGGGATAGGTGTATTAAGGACATAAGATAGCTTTTCAGCTATGAGAACTATTCTCAAATTCCTTAACCAGTCCATTTAATTCGGTCCGATTAAATAACATCTAATATGTTTCGCAGTGATAGTAATTATAGACATTGTAAAATTCTGTAAATGAATTTGTAATTAACAACATTTTAACATACATTCTATTATTAATTACCAAAATAAATTAGGTCTTGTTTTAAATTGGTATCTCCCACTATTTTCTTCAAACTATATTACCCTCACTTATATAGTTCGGCAAAATCTAATTAAAGATTTGCTAGTGAGAATAAGGATCCCATTTCAAATGTATATAGCCTTGTGGTGACACAACAAACTATATATAAATAAATAGGTAGACAACTTTTGTCAATTACATCAACTATGCAACTCCTTTTATTTTGCCTCTTAGATTATTTTGATCGAGTGGTGGTACATCCGAATCAAAATTATCCAAGTTAAGTCCCACCTAGCACTCCATATATTCAAAAAGAAAAATATCATCCTTGTGGTGACACAACAAAACAATATTGTTCAATTTTCTTTATAAGCATCAAATGTGATAATTAACATCTTAAATACTTAATACTTGCCTTGTGGTGACACAACAAACTCATATTAAATATTTAATACTCTATTAATTTTATCATGCTAGAAAGGCGACGTTCGATATTCCAAATATCTTTGAACGCTTAGGACTTAATATAAAAAAATTGAGGATTTGTTATTAATTGTCTCATCTTGTTTAGCCAAGCACGCATATATATATATATAAAATACGCGTGCTATATTAATTAACATGCGAAGCATGTTTGCATAATATATAATATATATATATTATAAGCATGCATATATGAATACTATATTCTACCTTAGGATTGATTATGGACTTTTATTCTAGTTTGGTTCACTAGAGCCACCAAGTGAACCAAAAGGTCAAACCCTAGGGGTGCAAGAAATAATATTTAAATATAACTATTACATTTAAACCCGGGCTCCATTACAAAGCAGGTTCTTAAAGCGCTCCTTGCTCTCGATCTCTAATTTTTCAAAATTAATTCTAACTATTCCTATTACAAAACTATTTAAAATAAATAGAAACCCTCGATCGCTCGAGGGAAGTACATAGAGAGGAGATAGAATTTACATTAAGAAAAATTAGAGAAGACGTCTGTACGCAGACCCCATTTAATAAAAACCCATACATTCATGCATCCAACTAAAATAAAATCCAATCGCGTTTGGTCAATAATCCATAATCAATCCCATTTATTATCATACACATCACCATACGCATCAATAAATAACATTCATCTCATGAATAATAAATATTTAATATATATATTGATATCATTTAATGGGCAAAATTAGTTAGTATAAAATCTATTTTGAATTAAAATAAACTCCTTTATTTTAATCCAACTTTAAATCAAAATAAAACTATTTTATTTTAATTTATCCAATTTTGAATAAAATAAACTATTTTATTTTAATCAAAATTTTAATCAAAATAAACTCCTTTATTTTAATTAATTATGGAATCTAATTCCATGTATATATAAAAAAATTTTAATTAAAATAAACTCTTTTATTTTAATTAATTATGGAATCCAATTCCATGTAAAAAAATCTTTAATTAAAATAAACTCTTTTATTTTAATTAATTATGGAATCCAATTCCATATAAAAAAAACTTTAATTAAAGAAAACACGGATATTCTTTCCTATTCACAAATAAACTCCTTTATTTTGAATAATATGAAATCTTATTTCATATTTAAATAAACTTCTTTATTTAAGAAATATTTGATTCTCTTTCCTATTCACAAATAAACTCTTTTATTTTGAATAATATGAAATCCTATTTCATATCTAAATAAACTCCTTTATTTAAGGAAAGATCAATTTCAACTCCAATTAGTTATCATGGAATCCAATTCCAACTCTAATTAGTTAGCATGAAATTTAATTTTAAAATTAAAATAAACCCTTTTATTTTAAGATTAAAATAAACCTTTTATTTTAAAATTAAAATAAACTTTTATTTTAAAATTAAACTAAATATTTTATTTTAATTATAAAATTATTATATATATATAAATATATATTACGTTAATATATATATATATATATATAATCTCTTCCTTTGTTACTGCGCATGCATATCAATGAACCAATTATATGGAATCTTTTTTTTTTTTTTTTTTATAATTGTAATGAATTCGACCGCTTTACTTTCAAGAATATATGATAACTTAGACTCTTTTTTTATTCGATGCAATCATATGAAATCTTTTGAACCGTGCTACCAAAATCAAAAAAAAGAG
Source organism: Panax quinquefolius (assembly GCA_020205615.1). NCBI lineage: Eukaryota > Viridiplantae > Streptophyta > Magnoliopsida > Apiales > Araliaceae > Panax > Panax quinquefolius. The sequence continues at coordinate 20,570,752 of CM035171.1, forward strand.
TAGTGAATCGTTTTGCTTGATTCATTGCAGGATTTCTGTGCATGCTTCCTTGCAATTAAAAGAAAAATCCTGCAAACTTCAAAAAACCGTGGCCTTGATATTTTTTTTTTTTTTTTTGATAAATTTTATACAATAAAATTATGCCCAATTAAATTGTTCTAAACACATATCAATATACATATCAAAATTGAACAATTAATAATTCGCATAAAGGTTTGGCTCTGATGCCACTGTTAGGTTTGTAATATTCATAACGCAATCAAATTGCATAAAAAGAACGGAAGCGTGGTAAAATCAGAGTTTAAAAAATTTACAAACCATATACCCGGATCATCCTTTATGCATAATTATTAATTAAACGAAAAAGATGAACAAGAATCATACCCAAGATCGAGCTTCCTCGTGTACAAGTTCACCTCCAATCCTTTTCGCGTTCAACTTGAATCCACCGGGTTTGGTTCCTTCCTTTGATCAACGTTAACCACCCAAATGTTTGGCCTCTAGAGGTGATCCACCAAGGAAGAAGAAAATTCAAGAAGAAGGGTGGTTGGCTAAACCCTAGTTTTTCTATCTCTATAGAAAAGGTGTACTCTCCCAACAATTGGAATTATTACGTATGTTGAAAAATCAACAACCCATCCCACCCATAATAAGACTCCTCTTATTTATTGATGTGGGCAACCCACCTTAACAATTAAGGAATTGGGATTTATTTAATTAATTAAATTCTTTTAATTAATTAAGCTCCCTAATCTTATTAGGGATAATTAATTAAGCTCCTTTAACTAATTTTCCTTCCTAATCCAATTAGGAATAAATGAGAGTACTTATATTAAATTAATTCCTAAACTCTTTTAGAAATTAAAATAATAATAATTGTAATAATATTAATAAGACTCCTCTTATTAATTTATATTTAATATTTCTAAAATATTAAATAATAAATATTAAGCTATTTAATTTATTCTATCACCATAGATTAAATTAAATATACTTAACATATATTATTACGATTATGCCATTAACTTCTTTAAATAATTATTTTTCCTTTTATGGTGTGACCTTTAGGTTCTCCATATTAAACCGGTTGTGAATAAATCAATTAGAACAATTCTAATCTTATTTAAATAAATAAATTAAACAATTAATTTATTTAAATAATATTTATTCTGATAATGGGATAAGCCTCCCCTAGCGATCAACGACTTTCCGGATAATATAGATTTCAACATTAATCATAAAAGAACCTTTGAGTAAATAGTTACCGTATAATTCAATCCTTCCACCATACAATGTCCCAATTAAATATAAGACATGGAATTCTTGTCAAGTCTTATTTTATTTAATTATATGTATTTCGATCCTTAAATGCACAACTCCAAATAATGCAAATTAGAAACTCCTTTCTAATTTCATTCGCCGCCAAGGACTCTTGGGTTGTCATTTATCGAATCACATGGGACATTTCTCTCTTTTATTAGAAGTGGTAGATTCTTTATTGATCATACATTATCTCCATGTACAACTTATTATACCCAAGCATACCCTTTGATATACCCTAAGGGTCTTAAGGAATAAGTCAAAGTATAACTCATCATACACAAGATACTATGATGATCTCAAGTCCAAGGATCACTTGTCTTACTATCACTCTGAGAATTCTATTGACAGCAAATAAAACTCCATTAGGTATTCCTTGGCGAGCCACGCTCAAGTGAACTTATTCTCCAATAAGCACCTACATACTTGCTTTAGTGTCTCCACACAAATGATCATGAGATCAATCATCCTCATCCAATGAAAGAAACAACGTATGTACCAATCTATCCGGATTCACTAATCCCCAATTTAGTAATCCAATGATTGAGAACTATTTTAGTTTTAAGCTTTCTAAGAATTTAGATCTCATTAGAATGATCATCATCATTATTCTAAAAGCATTGCTTAAAACTATGGGTTTATCACATATTATAAAACAAAGATCGTGTAGATAATTAAAAGCCTTTAATAAATTAATACTTTTATTAATAAATGAATAAGATTGTTACAAAGTATATGCTTTATCATCAAACATGATTGGCTTGTATGCATATTACTTTCATTTACCCCATAGATCTATTACGTGGAGGGACACATAACATAATCAAACACGCATCATTCATCACTCTCTCTCTCTCTCCAATTCACATAAAAAAAGACGAGAGCAGATCCTCTGTCCCCAAATTTTCTGTCCTCCTCTATTTAAATTTTGACACGTATCCTTTTATTTAATTTTATAATTAATTAGTGTTAAATAAGAGACTAGGTATCAAAAATTAAGTAGAGGAACATAAGAGGACAATAAATTTGGGGACATAAGATCTGCTCTCAAAAAAGACAATATTGAGCCAAGCTAAAAACATGAATAGCTAGCTATACTTTAGTCAACTCACGATTTAGATCTAGCAGAGGCAGATTTTGATATAATATATTTAATAATTAATATTAATTTAACCACTATATTTAAGAGTATTTTTTCTTCTTCTTTTTTGTACCATGAATTCATTAACCACAAAAGACAAACTGTTATAAAAGATTAATAATATGAAGAACAAAGATGATGATCAAAGAAGGAGCATTCTCATAATTCATATCTTGTAATTGTATCATGAATGTATACTTAAGTTCTTCAGCTGTCGCATTCCAATATTGCGACGCAATCCTTCAAACGTTGCAGTTGGTCTGCTAGATTATCTTTGATGTATCCTCCCTTTAATTGAGCTATACATGCAGCATTGTCTTCATACAAATGGATGTAGTTCTTTTGTAGCAATTTTCTAAGAATATGTCTCGTTAAAAACCTTACCAAATAAAAACCCAGTAAGAAAAAAATTGGTGAAGGAAAAGAGTACAATATTTTTGTATAACTTCTAGTGCCTTGGGATTGCTTCATTAAAACCTTGCAAAGGAAAACCCAGTTGGAAAAAATCTTAGCGAAGGAAAAAGAGTACAATCAGCACATAGCCTTTTTACTCCCCTTCATAAGAACATAGAATTTTCATTGTTCATGGTAAAAATATCATTAAGTCGAAGTATGCCAATATTGTGCACCATCTTCTTCAAAATCATAGTTGGTAATGACTTAATGAATATATCAACCAAATTATCACATGATCAATATTGCCATTCTTCTGGGGCTCATGTGTATAAAATAATTTTGGTTCAATATGCTTGGTTCTATCACCATTTGGATTAAATAATCTCAAATCAATAGTCTCACGAAGATAACGTAAAATATGTTTAATTTCATTACAATATCTTCGAGTTGGTGCATAACTATACATTGCTAATATGTTAACTGCAAATGCTATATCAAGTCTTGTGAAATTTGCAAGATACATCAAAATATCAATTGCACTAAGATATGGTACTTCAGGACCTAATATATGGTACCTCAGGACCAAGAGTTTCTTTATTATTTTCTTGTGGAAAAACGGATATTTCTTGATATCAAGTGACCAACCCATCATTGGAGTACTCAAATGATTAACATTATCCATGTAAAGTTACTTCAGGACTTTTTCTGTGTATGTTGATTGATGAGCAAGAATTCCATAGTTCAATTTGTAGGCCAAGACAAAAATTTGGCTTACCAATATCTTTCATCTTAAATTAGTTGTTTTTGTCGACTCTTCTGGAGCAAGATCTTTCATCAATAAATACAATAATAATAGCAAATTCAGATTATGATCTTTTGATAAAAATGCATGCATAAATTGGATTATTCTCAAATCCTTCTTTTAAAAGATATCAATTAGGCGATTATACAACAATATGCATCTGGATTGCTTTAACCCATATAAAGATCTTTGTAGCTTAATATAATATATATTTCGAGATGTAGAATTATATGCTTTAGGAATTTTATATCCTTCGGGGATTTTCATGTATATATAATTATATAATGATCCATACAGATATGATGTAACAACATCCATTAATTTCTCTTTCTACCAACCTAATTAAAAATCTGAATGTAATTGTGTCCATTACAGGAGCATATATTTCTTCATAATTAATATAATGTCTCTGCGAAGAAACCTTGTTTTACAAGTTGCGTTTTGTACCATATAATATCATTTTCTTATTTCGTACAAATACCCATTTGTATTCAACAAGCATTACACCTTTAGGTGTTCGGACTACAGGTCCAAAAACTTCATATTTACTTAGTGAATTTAATTCTGCTTGAATCGTCTCTTTCTACATTAGCCAAATAATTCTACATTCATCAACGATTTGTGGTTCATATATATGATCATTACTTCTTGTAATATCCATAACAAATTTATATGAAAATATGTTGTCGACAATGATTTTATTTCTATCCAATATATACGTCTCCTGTATATACATAATGTATCGAGATCTAGTTATTTTCAGGTACCTGATCCTCTTCAGGGGATAACTCATCCTCTTCAGGGAATAACTCTTCAAGAGTTTTATTACAGGAGATTTTTATTCATAAGTTTTGGATAGGTTGATAAATTTTGTAGTTTTTCTCTCACGGGTATAGCCTCTTTATATAAATGCAACTTATTTTCTTGTACTTTCTTCTTCTGGGAAATTTTATTTTATTTTTAATACCGATAGATTTTCCACGCTTCAGGTGTGGTTTTAATTCAATTTTCTGTTGTATTAACTGATTGTCCTACAGGGACTTCAATCTCTGCTAGAGTATTAGCAGCTAGAATGTGAGATATCACTATTTTCTTATTATCAGTGAATAATTCTTGTAATTGATTTGCAATTCATTGCAAATGAATTATCCTTTGCACTTCTAGTTCATATTGATTTGTATACTGATCAAGATTAAATAACGTTGAAACATTCCAATTAATCTCCCGTCGTGCTTCAGGCAATGATCTCACGTCGTGCTTCAGGCAACGACTTTTCTCCCCCTAATGGTGGGAAGACTATTAAAATAATAATTCTCAAAATATACCTTAAAAAAATATCACTTATTGAGGTTATGAATATCATGACCCCAAGCATATATTGGTAATTAATTTACTTTGATATAATCAACAGGTAAAAGAATCTTCTGGTTCTTTAAGGGATGTTCATGGGAGTTTTCAATAATTCAATGCATCATTATTGATCTTAGATGATCATGCTAAGGCATAAAAATATTTGGATCCGAACACTTCTGGTGTATTGCACACTTCTGGTGTATTACAACATTTGTTTCAACTATTCTCATTTTAGAATAATATATCCCGTAAGAGAAAATATCTGCTTTTTCTAATATGAGCTTCAATTCGATACTATTGAAGTAATATAAAGAAATTCTTCACTGCCTTCAATATTGGTTTCAATATGATAACTATTATAACGTATATCCTTAAAGCTGAGCAAATTTCTGCTTGTCTCAGAAAAATATAAAGAATCATCAATACAAAGTTTTGTACCATTTGACAACATTATAATCGCTCTTCGAGAGCCTTTAATTAAGTTTGATGAGCTTCTGGCCCATACATCTTTACATATTCAAAAACATATATTTAACTTTATTACTTGAAACATAAATAAAACATATAATAAAAATACTTATTATAATGTCGTAATATAATGAAATAAAAATAATTAATTGGTATGAACATTTCTATCAATATATCATCAAGGAAATCATAGATATCAAAATTAGTTATATCCACTCCATTTGAAAAGTCAAAATAATTCATGGGATATTCAGGATCATTCCATTTTCTTTTCTTTTATGGAGTCTTGGTACAAATCTACCAAATGTTTAGAGATATCGACGGATATATTCCCTTTTATGTATTAATTGTTCATTTCAAGTCCACTACCACAACTACAACCATAATTTCCTCTATGATTATCAAATGAGGTTCCATTCACTTGTGGAATGTAATAGAATCGGTCGGCGAGATTGTTGGTTTTCAAAAAAAAACTCATTATTTTGTACAACCACTAGAAGAAATGATATCACTTCTAGGAATATAATTTCCTTTATCGCTTCAGGGAATATATTATGAACTTACAATCACAATATTGCTACTACTGGAGCATATTCGAGGCATGAAATATAGTAAATATTTTTTTTTCTAACATGTCTTTATCAATATATTTTTTTCATGGAGATGATAGCGAATAAAAATAATTAATTTTACATGATCCTGCAGTGATGCATGATTGCCAACTTTAATTTTATCTCCAAGGTTCTTTTCCTTTATATGAATCTCAGCATCAAGATTCCATTATAAATAATCAAATGCAGACTAAATATACATTGGATCAATTTTTAAAAATCCTTACAAGTGTTTTTTTTATATATAAAGAAACTCTAAAATGCATAAAAACAATTCCAATTTTTTTTCTTTTATGTTTGCTTAAGGCTGGTGAGGCACGCAAGTAGATGAAGGCATGCGGATCAATAACAAAACAAGGCGCCACACCTTCATCGCAACCTCGAATGAAAATATTTACCATCACCCGATCTTATTCCATTTGATCCGGAAAATAATTCCGCTTAGAATAAGGAAAGAGAAGAAATGAGAAGTTTCATATCTCTATTTCCTCTTAGTAAGTGTACAAGAAGGAACATACTCTTGCCAATAGAGCAACTAGATGTGCGATGATATAAGAAAAGCTGCTTAGGTGTTTTTACTGCACTTTTCCAATATTATATATTTTTCCAACTTACACGGAGTTGTTGTTTGTTTTCTTTTCTTTTTTTCTTTTCCTTTTTTCTCTAATCATTTTATTCTTAATTTTAGTAATCTTTTATAACACGTTATCAGCACGAGTCTCTAATATTTCAAGTTGTGATACTATACTAGTTTTATCTTTTCAAAACTCAAAGATCCAATTTTCAGATGCTTCACGAAAAATATAAAGAAAAGTTCTGTATATCTCCATATGTGAAGTTCAATAGCCGAGTAGAACTGGAAGTTAAATCTTCAAGACTAGATGCGAAAAGTGGTTGGTTATTTTTAATTTGCTGCTATAAGATACTTGTCAGTTTTAAGTTTTAGTTATTTATTTCACGGCTTAAAATGCTCCACAAGATCTTAACAAATATGATACCCATATATATTTTGACATAAGTTAACACAGTAGGAATATATGAATTTCATGTGTCAATATTTTATTTTATTTTTGAAGAATGGAGTAAGTATGATTTCGCAGTGTTCAATCCCCACTATGTTTTCAAGTGAACATGCTCTTGCTAGGAGAAAATTTACTATACATATCTAAATATGCATTTACATAGTCTTGCCATGTTTTTGGAATTCACCATGTACTACACTTGGACTAACACTAAAGTTGTTGCATGGTCATGATTTGATTAATGATAAAAATATGTAAGAATGATTTTATTATTATTATTATTATTTATTTAGTATATCGGTGTATTTTGATGTATTGTCATTATAAAATATGTTAATATATTCTTATAATGATATATGTGCTTTTGAGATATACACTTAGTAATAAATGAGTTGAAAGTTGAAATATCACTTCTTAGTGTATTGTAATCCATGCTAGAATATTGGCAGCTAAACAATATAACAATAGGTAGGAATTACTCTTTTTGGATCACCAGGTTTGTATTCTGGCAATTTATGAGAGGAGAGCATGATTTTCAATTTGTTCTTAACGAGCTAAATATTGAGTTACAGGACACATTTTGTAGACAGTTGGAACATACGAGTGTAATTTATTTTAAATACTTGGACTATTTATTTAGTGAGATAAAGTGAGGGTAAAATTACTGCACTAATGATATCATTATTATTATTATATAATGGTAATTGAATATATAAGGACTATTTATTTAGTTTTAATTAGTGGAAAAATTTAATTTCGTATTTTACTGCATTTCTATAAATTGTTTCATTACAATTAAAACTGAACATATATAATTATTTAATTTAATGGGGAATATGTTTAGTTATTTAATATTTAAATCTTATAAATTTGAATTTGTTGCTCTTGATTTATATCGAGCAAGAATTATTTGACATGTACTCTTAATGATGAGATTCATCTAAAGGCAAAGAACATTGGAGATACAATTAAAGTTGACAATCATTCATCCCTGCAGGATCATGTAAAATTAATTATTTTTATTCGCTATCATCTCCATGGAAAAAAAAATATTGATAAAGACATGTTAGAAAAAAAAATATTTACTATATTTCATGCCTCGAATATGCTCCTGTAGTAGCAATATTATGAGTGTAAGTTCATAATATATTCCCTGAAGCGATAAAGGAAATTATATTCCTAAAAGTGATATCATTTCTTCTAGTGGCTGTACAAAATAATGAGTTTTTGCCGAAAAACCAACAATCTCGCTCGACCGATTCTATTACATTCCCTGAAGTGAATGGAACTTCATTTGATAATCATAAAGGAAATTATGGTTGTAGTTGTGGTACTGGACTTGAAATGAACAATTAATATATAAAAGGGAATGTACTTGTCGTACTCCTAAACATTTGGTAGATTTGTACCAAGACTCCATAAAAGAAAAGGAAATAGAATGATCCTGAAGATCCCATTAATTATTTTGATTTTTCAAATGGAGTGGATATAACTAATTTTGATATCTATGGTTTCCTTGATGATATGTTGATAAATGTTCATACCAATTAATTATTTTTATTTCATTATATTATGACATTATAATAAGTATTTTTATTATATGTTTTATTTATGTTTCAAGTAATAAAGTTAAATTTATATTTTGTATATATGAAGTTGTATGGGCCAGAAGCTCATCAAACTTAATTAAAAGCTATAAAAGAGCGATTATTAATCAAACATAATTGAAGACTCTTGAAGAGTAGTGATTATTCATCAAATTTAATTAAAGTCTCTGGAAGAACGATTATAATGTTTTCAAAGGGCATAAAACTTTGTATTGATGATTCTTTATATTCTTCTGAGACAAGCAGAAATTTGCTCAGCTTTAAGGATATACGTTATAATAGTTATTATATTGAAATCAATAACGAGACGACAGTGAAGAATTTTTATATTTCTTCAATAGTATCGGGCTAGAAGCTCAATATTAGAAAATTGTTTATTTTCTCTTCTAGGTTATATTATACTAAAATGAGAATAGTTGAAATAAATGTTGTAATACACCAGAAGTGTGCAATACACCAGAAGCGTTTGGATCCAAATATTTTTATGATTTGGCATGATCATATAGGATCAATAATGATGCATTGAATTATTGAAAACTCGCATGAACATCCCTTAAAGAACCAGAAGATTCCTTTACATTATATCAAAGTAAATTAATTACAAAATTATCACATTTAATTATTGTTATTTGGTGTTCATCTTCTAAGAAAGAATTCAGAGTGATATTTTTAAGGTATATTTTGAGGATTGTTATTTTAATAGTCTTCCCACCATTATGGGGTGAAAAGTACGACGTGAGATCATTGTGGACGCCCCCAAAAATTAGGTATCGTCACCCGTCTTGGGTCGCCACTTACATGGTACATAAATTCAAATACAAACTTAATTATACATCCTATCGTGTAACATACGACAATACATAAATCGAGAGTTCTAATAGGAATATTGTCATTTTAGACAATATCCATACTCAAGGAGTCTTCATTACATTTATTGTCACACTATTTAATGAGAATAGTGAGGACTACTAATGCTATCTTCGGGACCATCACTTTTTTCCCCGACTCGTCCCGTACCTATATTCTCATTTCAAGAAAAAAGTGAAAGAAAGGGTGAGCTCAACTATCCCAAAGAAGAAATATTATGACTAAGATAATGCGAGAATAAATTATCAATAGTCTTCAACAATGTTAAACCGATAAAATACAATAGACAAACCGGTTTAATCAGTAATGTGAATACGCAATCCATTAAAAGAGTCAAGAGAAAATAAAGTCTACTATCTTTTAGGTTTTAAAAGGTTTTCATCAATTTTTATCACTAAGACTCGGTTTAATGAATAAACCACAATATCTAATCATCCACGTACTACGGTCAAGGATTTTTATCAAATTATCAATGGTCATGACTATCTTAGAATCACCCCACGGTCATAATCATACCAAAACTATCCATCAACGCATTACGTGCCCTTTCGAGGACTTTTGTCACATCATTTATATCAAGCCATAATTATACCGAATGATCCCTGGTCATAATCATACTAAGTTCATCTATGCACGTAAGCCAAAGATAACATAATATAACATGAGGATGATGACAATGACAAAATAATTCAATAAAACAAGTTCAAGAATTATTTAATCCAGGAATTATTAACGCCCAAATTGTCAACATGATATTGTTTTGTAGAGTAAAATTCAAGAATGATCAGAAGAATATTTCCATGAAAAGATACTGAATGAAACGCAAATATCAAGGATATTCTACTAATTTCATGGAGTATAGAAGTCAAAGTTTTAACCAACTGGGTATAATAAAGAATGGAATAACAAAAGAAATCACCCGTGCATGTGGTACTTCGGCATGACGAGTTATTCCAATAGAATAATAATAACGGAACCAGTCGTGAAATTCACAATCGATGGGATGATCCAATGAGAATAATAAATCTTTGAATAATAAACAATGGAACCGGTCGGTGTAAAACACATGACGTGATATTCCAATGTAATAATAAATGCGGAATAATAAACAATGGAACGGTGTTAGGTGTAAAACACATTACGCAGGATATTCCAATGAATAATAAAGAATGGAATAATGGAAGAAGATCACCAAGTATAGGGGATTTGGCAGATATCTTTGGTTATTCCAATGTAATAAATAAGAATGGAATAATATAAGGATTTCACCAAGTATAGGTATGCTGCGTGTACTGAGGTTATGTATAGGGTATGCCACTTTTACAAAAGTTATTCCAGTAGAATAATAATGAATGGAATAATGAAGTTCTCTTCATGAATAAGAAAGAATAATACCCCTTACGAATTACAACAAATAACATCCACTCAAAGTAAAAGACAATTGGATATCAAATTAGTGAAGTACCGAGAATACTCTTCTTCTTTCTCTCTATAGATTTTCTCTCTATAGCTTCTCTCATAATTTCTCTCAGTAGAGTTTCAAATTGAATTTAAAGAAAATAATGAAGGAATGAGCTTCTATTTATAGGAAAATAGAATGCATAGTAATTAATCCATGAATCATCAGATTGATTTACTTTTAATCGACGGTCCATATTTAAAGCAAAATCTTTTAAATAAAATATCATATATTCTATTTATATAAAAATATTTTACTATGCAAACACACTATGCAAAAACACTATGCAACACTACGCATAATAAAATATAATATATTCTATTTATAGAATAACTTTAATAAAGTATTCATTTTATATATAAAGATATTTTTGTTTTATTACGTTAATAATCTGAATAAAACAAAAACGTCATTATCATTATAATAATTCATATTATTAATCGACAATAATGGAATCAAAGTAGTGTGACTTCTCACATAAGCATCAATAATCAATACTGTGGCAGCTACTTGTCAACCACACGTATTCTTGTATTACTTTACTACTGAGTAGTTCAACGAAGATCAAATTGTAAAACTTCCGCCGTTATTTCAATAAAATATTTTTGTCGCTTTTCTCATCCGGATAATAATTACATTGTAGGGGGTCCACCAATGATTGAGTAGTTGTACGGATATTCCTCGCTAAACCGAATATTCCGCACCAATCGAATATAATATAACCACTTGCATACTTTGCAAAATTTATAAATACTACCCACAACTATAATATTATCTCAAATTCACACCATAATATTAAAATTTATTTCACAAAATTTAAATCTTTATTGATAAAATCAGGGGTCTCACAATCTCCTCCTTATGGAATCAAACCCTCGAAATTAGGGTACGTACACGGTATGATAAAGAGGTGAGGATACCTTGAATACTTTTATCGTTGAAAACATTAAATTCATCTTTGCAATCCTACCAAAGATATTCATTAACAATTCATCTTTGCACTACAAAGCTAAAGATATACATTTGTAGAAACCAATAATTTGAGACGCAGACTTTAATAGTATCACGACCACGAATTATCTATGCACCACTGGCCAAAGATATTCGTGTTTTCAATTACGGTCATGATTATACCGAATAATCCTTGGTCATAATCATACCAAGTCCATCCATGCTCTACAGGCCACAGATGACTTTAAAAAAAAACATGAGGATAATGATATAAAGAATCAATCAAATGAGATAAAGGATAAATATTAAACATTTATAATATAATTTATCCAGGATTCAAGAATATCCCCATGTTATCAATCATTTAATAATCTCATAATCTAATATCATTAATATTATAACAATATTTTAATCACTTATAAATTTATAAACAATTTATCTCAATTGTTTACGCTTTACCATATAATGCATTTAATCATTCAAAAATGCCATACTCATAAGATATATTATCACTAATTATCAAATCCCTCAAAAATATGCATATACTCTATATAGGATTCTCTAGCCCTAAAATCCTATTTTCAACTTTGTTACTTCACATAACATATTTAACTCATATGTTCGTAACTAAACTATTTTCATGAAAAATACCAAATCAGTCCCAAAAATATTTCTTTTCTGGGATTTAGCATAATATAGTCCCATAATGAAAATATATTTTTCTCGAAATTTTTAAAATTTATTTACTATTTTTCAAAAATTAATTTCTAATTAATTCTTTAAGAAATTTGCTACCTCAAGTTTAACTCCAGAAATTCCCAAATCTTGGCAGGACCTTACACATGTTAATGTGAGCCTCCAGTTTAAATTTCATGGTCATCGGAATTGTAGAACTCCGGTTATAGCGTTTTTCGTCGGAAAAACCTAAATATTGAAATAGTCATAACTTGCTCATTTTAAGTCATAATGAGCTCATTTTTGGACAGGAGGTACTTTATACCATATACTTCCATATCCCAAAAGGCCAGAATTTTTCTCATAATTTAAGTGGCCGAAACAACCCTCTAAAATCATGCAAAGCTTTTTTTCGGTTTTTGCAGCTTTGAACTCCTTTGCTAAAATCAGTCCACACAAAATCTACAACACCTTTTCCAGTAATTCCACTTGGATTAGTTAGGTAACTCATAGATCTAACTCTAGGACTTGACCACACTCAAAAATTCAAAATATAATAGGTGATATGGTCAATTGAATTTCATGTTACGTTTTTCACCAAAATCGATTTTCAACTCTTTGTGATTTCTAAGAAACTTTCATGTTTTCACATAATAACCAACATAACTCATCATAACACTTACTAATACTTCATATACCCATGATTTTCATTAGTCCAATGCTTTTATTATGACTTTCATCATAATCCTCGTAAATGATCCTTTTAGTTGAAGAAATATTTGAGGTTTAAGAAATGAGGTTTTTTCTTTGGGGTCAATACAAAATTCGATTTCACGCTCTAGGGTAGGCTAGAAGTCTTCAAAATACGCCAGAAATTTATTAATAATAGAAATATCATTCAAAAGCGTGACTCTCCTCCAAGACTTGGATAAGACGTCACATCGATACCAATCTGTGACTTCTATCCCTTAACCTAGATAAAGACCTCACAATGATACCTATAAACTTGCCATCTTCATTCACGATGTCGCTTTCTGAAAGTCCGGGCTTCGGTGCATTCCACACAAGGAAGTCAACAACGAAAGGATCGGGACTCTTTACTTATGGCTTGATATAATGATTGATTAACTTTAGGGTTTGGTTACTTTGAATTCAGATAACAAAGTTGGTTAGAATATGAAAGCTAACAACCTTACAAAAAGAATAATGAGTAGTTAATCAATCGCTTTCAAAAATTACCTCAAAGGCAAGTATTTTCAAAGAGATAAGATCGTGAAAGTGTTTATTTGAAACAACAAGATTAATAAAAATGTGGAGGTAACGAAGGTTTCTCCCAACGAAGTTTCAATAGATAAATCAAAGTCTAATTTTTTTAGAGTCAAATTTAAACATTGAACACAACTAGGTAGAATAAAAGAGTGGGTAGAACTTGTATTGAATAAAGTATAGACTTCGTAATAATTTATAATTAATTTACGTAATAACTTCGTTCGGGTTTTCTCAACAAACGCCTCGCTTAAATTACCGAAGTTTGACTTTCTTATAGGGTACATTCCACCCTTAAGTGCTTCTTCACATTCTGATCCATGATTTGAATCATTATTCTCCGATCCATATCGAATTCGGCCGACCGCTATGCACGCAGTGGTAATTCAATTCGATGTTGGGTTCTCAATTGTCATTCAAAAGCAAAGTCCATTTCATCTATTTTGGCTTTATTGGATCGGACGTCTTTTTCTACATTATCAACGCGTTGCATGCCTTTTTACCCATACATCGCCTATTCTCCTTCGTTCGGTTGTTTCTTCTTTCGGTGATCTTTGATTTTTAAATTCTCGATTCCAACTTTAATATCTTACACCGCCAAAGCGTGATTTTGTTCGAGCATCACAATTGGTAACCCAATTTTGAATTGTTGTATCCCTTTGTTCCACGACATCGCTTGCCGTTCTTGACCTATTCTTCTAGCTCACGAACACGATTTTGTAATTCTAAGTTTTGATAATAAACTTCTTCTAACCAATTCTCCTCGTGTTCCTCTTCTTCTTCCTCTTCTTCTCACTCTCACCGCTACCTCCAAGAACTAGCTCGGGTGCAACAATTAGTTCTTCATTCACTACGTGGATATCTCTAATTTGTTCCTCGTCTGACACTGCATTAACCTGATTAGTGATTAAAGGTGTCACAACGGTCACATTCATTCCATTGTGAATATTTTCAGCTGCCATTTCCAAACACTGCCACAACACAAGGGTTAATTAATATATCAAATATTATCCCTATACTCTGACCGACCAATTAAATAACAAATAAACTTAGGTAGATCATACTAGCGAAGGAATTCCCCGTCTCTCCCCTCCTAGTTCTTATCTCGCATCTTAGCCAGGGATCATATCCCTAAACTTTGATACCAACTGTGACGCCCCCAAAATTAGGTATACGTAACCCATCTTGGGTCGCCACTTACATGGTACATAAATTCAAATACAAACTTAATTATACATCCGCCAGTGTAACATACGACAATACATAAACCGAAAGTTCTAATAGGAATATTGTCATTTAGACAATATCCATACTCAAGGAGTCCTCATTACATTTATTGTCACACTATTTAACAGAATAGTGAGGACTACTAATGCTATCTTGGGACCATCACTTTTTTCCCCGACTCGTCCCAAACTATATTCTCATTTCACAGAAGAGAATAAAGTGAAAGAAAGGGTGAGCTCAACTAGCCCAAGAAGAAATATTATGACTAAGATAATGCGAGAATAAATTATCAATAGTCTTCAACAATGTTAAACCGATAAAATACAATAGACAAACCGGTTTAAGCTCGCAATGAATACGAATCCATCAAAAGAGTCAAGTAGAAAATAAAGTCTACTATCTTTTAGGTTTTAAAAGGTTTTCATCAATTTTTATCACTAAGACTCGGTTTAATGAATAAACCACAATATCTAATCATCCTCGCACTCACTTGGCCAAGGATTTTATCAAATTATCAATGGTCATGACTATACCGAATCACCCCCGGTCATAATCATACAAAAACTATCCATCAACGCATTACAGTGCCATCGAGGACTTTTGTCACATCATTTATATCAAGCCATGATTATACCGAATGATCCCTGGTCATAATCATACTAAGTTCATCTATGCACGTAAGCCAAAGATAACATAATATAACATGAGGATGATGACAATGACATAATAATTCAATAAAACAAGTTCAAGAATTATTTAATCTAGGAATTATTAACGTCCAAATTGTCAACATGATACTGTTTTGTAGAGTAAAATTCAAGAATGATCAAAAGAATATTTCCATGAAAAGATACTGAATGAAACGCAAATATCAAGGATATTCTACTAATTTCATGGAGTATAGAAGTCAAAGTTTTAACCAACTGGGTATAATAAAGAATGGAATAACAAAAGAAATCACCACCGTGCGTGTGGTAGTTTTCAGATGACAAGTTATTCCAATAGAATAATAATAATAAACTTAATAATAGTCGTGAAATTCACAACATGCGATGGATGATCCAAATGTAATAATAAATCTTGAATAATAAACAATGGAACTGTGTCCAGGTGTAAAACACACGCATGAGGATATTCCAATGTAATAATAAAGAATGGAATAAATGAAGAAGATCACCAAGTATAGGGATTTTGGCATGATCTTTGGGTTATTCCAATGTAATAAATAAGAATGGAATAATATAAGGATTTCACCAAGTATAGGTACGGCATTATACAAAGTTATGTATAGGGTATGCCACTTTTTACAAAAGTTATTCCAATGTAATAATAATGAATGGAATAATGAAGTTCTCTTCATGAATAAGAAAGAATAATACCCTTACTGTACAACAAATAACATCCTCACCAGTAAAAGACACTTTGGATATCAAAGTAGTGAAGTACCAGAATACTCTTCTTTCTCTCTATAGATTTTCTCTATAGCTTCTCTCATAATTTCTCTCTGTAGTTTCGGTGAATTGTAAGAAAATAATGAAGGAATGAGCTCATTTATAGGAAAATAGAATGCATAGTAATTAATCCATGAAGCGGTCCAGATTGATTTACATTTTTTAATCGACGGTCCATATTTAAAGCAAAATCTTTTAAATAAAATATCATATATTCTATTTATATAAAAATATTTTACTATGCAAACACTATGCAAAATACTATGCAAAAAATACTATGCAACACTATGCATAATAAAATATAATATATTCTATTTATAGAATAACTTTAATAAAGTATTCATTTTATATAAAAATGTTTTCGTTTTATTACGTTAATAATAATAATAAAACAAAACGTCATTATCGCTATAATAATTCATATTATTAATCGACAATAATGGAATCAAACCGGTGACTTCTCACATAAGCATCGATAATCAATACCGTGCGCTACTACGCAAACCACACGTATTCATCGCACTTTTACTACCGAGTAGTTCAACAAAGATCAAGCAGTAAAACTTCCGCCGTTATTTCAATAAAATATTTTTGTCGTTTTTTCAATCCGACAATAATTACATTATTAGGGTCCACCAATGATTGAGTAGTTGTATTTAATATTCCCTCGCTAAACAAGAATATTCCCCACCAATCGAATATAATATAACCACTTGCATACTTTTGCAAAATTTATAAATACTACCCACAACTCTAATATTATCTCAAATTCACACCATAATATTAAAAATTATTTCATCAAAATTTAAATCTTTATTGATAAAATCTCGGGTCTCACAATCTCCCTCCTTATGGAATTCAAATTTCGAAATTAGAGGGTACGACTGTATGATGATAAAGAGGTGAGGATACCTTGAATACTTTTATCGTTGAAAACATTAAATTCATCTTTGTAATCCTACCAAAGATATTCATTAACAATTCATCTTTGCACTACAAAGCAAAGATATACAAATGTAAAACCAATAATCTTTGAGACGCGAACTTAATAAGTATCACGACCACGAATTATCTATGCACTAATCGCCAAAGATATTCTTGTTTTCAATTTGGTGGCCATGATTATACCAATAATCCTTGGTCATAATCATACCAAGTCCATCCATGCTTCTACAGCCATGAGATGACTTTAAAAAAAACATGAGGATAATGATATAAAGAATCAATCAAATGAGATAAAGGATAAATATTAAACATTTATAATATAATTTATCCAGATTCAAGAATATCCCTATGTTATCAATCATTTAATAATCTCATAATCTAATATCATTAATATTATAACAATATTTTAATCACTTCTTAAATTTATAAACAATTTATCTCAATTGTTTACGCTTTTACCATATAATGCATTTAATCATTCAAAATGCCATACTCATAAGATATCATCACTAATTATCAAATCCTCAAAAATATGCATATATACTCTATATAGGATTCTCTAGCCCTAAAATCCTATTTTCAACTTTTTACTTCACATAATATATTTAACTCATATGTTCAGAATTAAACTATTTTCATGAAAAATACCAAATCAGTCCCAAAAATATTTCTTTTCTGGGATTTAGCATAATATAGTCCCATAATGAAAATATATTTTTCTCGAAATTTTTAAAATTTATTTACTATTTTTCAAAAATCAATTTCTAATTAATTCTTTAAGAAATTTGCTACCTCAAGTTTAACTCCAGAAATTCCCAAATCTTGGCAGGACCTTACACATGTTAATGTGAGCCTCCAGTTTAAATTTCATGGTCATCGGAATTGTAGAACTCCGGTTATAGCTTTTTTTTCTTAAAACTTAAATATTGAAATAGTCATAACTTGCTCATTTTAAGTCATAATGAGCTCATTTTTGGACAGGAGGTACTTTATACCATATACTTCCATATCCCAAAAGGCCAGAATTTTTCTCATAATTTAAGTGGCCGAAACAACCCCTCTAAAATCATGGCAGCAGCTTTTTTGGTTTTTGCAGCTTTGCACTCCTTTGCTAAAATCAGTCCACACAAAAATCTACAGCACCTTTTCCAGTAATTCCACTTGGATTAGTTAGGTAACTCATAGATCTAACTCTAGGACTTGACCACACTCAAAAATTCAAAATATAATAGGAGATATGGTCAATTGAATTTCATGTTACGTTTTTCACCAAAATCTGATTTTCAACTCTTTGTGATTTCTAAGAAACTTTCATGTTTTCACATAATAACCAACATAACTCATCATAACACTTACTAATACTTCATATACCCATGATTTTCATTAGTCCAATGCTTTTATTATGACTTTCATCATAATCCTCGTAAACAGATCCTTTTAGTTGAAGAAATATTTGAGGGTTTAAGAAATGGGTTTTTGTACTGGGGTCAACTTATAGGCTGCAACTTATTTTCTTGTACTTTCTTCTTCTGGGAAATTTTATTTTATTTTTAATACCGATAGATTTTCCACGCTTCAGGTGTGGTTTTAATTCAATTTTCTGTCAGATTAACTCGATTGTCTATTGTGGACTTCAATCTCTATTTAGAGTATTAGCGGCTAGAATGTGAGATATCACTATTTTCTTATTATCAGTGAATAATTCTTGTAATTGATTTGCAATTCATTGCAAATGAATTATCCTTTGAACTTCTAGTTCATATTGATTTGTATAATGATCAAGATTAAATAACGTTGAAACATTCCAATTAATCTCCGTCGTCGGCTTGTGTAATGATCTCACGTCGTGCTTCAGGCAACGACTTTTCTCCCCCTAATGGTGGGAAGACTATTAAAATAATAATTCTCAAAATATACCTTAAAAAAATATCACTTATTGAGGTTATGAATATTATGACCCCAAGCATATATTGGTAATTAATTTACTTTGATATAATCAACGGGTAAAAGAATCTTCTGGTTCTTTAAGGGATGTTCATGGGAGTTTTCAATAATTCAATGCATCATTATTGATCCTAGATGATCATGCTAAGGCATAAAAATATTTGGATCCGAACACTTCTGGTGTATTGCACACTTCTGGTGTATTACAACATTTATTTCAACTATTCTCATTTTAGAATAATATATCCTAGAAGAGAAAATATACAGTTTTTCTAATATGAGCTTCTGACCCGATACTATTGAAGTAATATAAAGAAATTCTTCACTGCCTTCAATATTGGTTTCAATATGATAACTATTATAACGTATATCCTTAAAGCTGAGCAAATTTCTGCTTGTCTCAGAAAAATATAAAGAATCATCAATACAAAGTTTTGTACCATTTGACAACATTATAATCGCTCTTCGAGAGCCTTTAATTAAGTTTGATGAGCTTCTGGCCCATATATCTTTACATATTCAAAAACATATATTTAACTTTATTACTTGAAACATAAATAAAACATATAATAAAAATACTTATTATAATGTCGTAATATAATGAAATAAAAATAATTAATTGGTATGAACATTTCTATCAACATATCATCAAGGAAATCATAGATATCAAAATTAGTTATATCCACTCCATTTGAAAAGTCAAAATAATTCATGGGATATTCAGGATCATTCCATTTTCTTTTCTTTTATGGAGTCTTGGTACAAATCTACCAAATGTTTAGGAGTACGACGGGTATATTCCCTTTTATGTATTAATTGTTCTTTTCAAGTCCACTACCACAACTACAACCATAATTTCCTCTATGATTATCAAATGAGGTTCCATTCACTTTAGGGAATGTAATAGAATCGGTCGAGCGAGATTGTTGGTTTTTCAACAAAAACTCATTATTTTGTACAACCACTAGAAGAAATGATATCACTTCTAGGAATATAATTTCCTTTATCGCTTCAGGGAATATATTATGAACTTACAATCACAATATTGCTACTACTGGAGCATATTCGAGGCATGAAATATAGTAAATATTTTTTTTTTCTAACATGTCTTTATTAATATATTTTTTTCATGGAGATGATAGCGAATAAAAATAATTAATTTTACATGATCCTGCAGTGATGCATGATTGCCAACTTTAATTGTATCTCCAAGGTTCTTTTGCCTTTATATGAATCTCAGCATCAAGATTCCATTACAAATAATCAAATGCAGACTAAATATACATTGGATCAATTTTTAAAATCCTTACAAGTGTTTTTTTTATATATAAAGAAACTCTAAAATGCATAAAAAACAATTTCATTTTTTTTTTTTATGTTTGCTTAATCTTTGGTGAGACGCTTAAGTAGATGAAGGCATGCCAGATCAATAACAAAACAAGACTGCCACACCTTCATCGCAACCTCAGACTAAAAATATTTACCATCGCCTGATTTTATTCCATTTGATCCAGAAAATAATTCCGCTTAGAATAAGGAAAGAGAAGAAATGAGAAGTTTCACATCTCTTTTTCCTCTTAGTAAGTGTACAAGAAGGAACCTACTCTTGCCAATAGAGCAACTAGATGTGCGAAGATATAAAAAAAACAGCTTAGGTGTTTATACGAAAAGAGAAAAGAGAGCATTCTTTTTTTCTTTTCTTTTTTACTTTCATATCTCCATTTACATACATACCCTGCATGCATACAAAAATTGTGGAAAACTAAGAAGGAGCAATAATAGCTACAGAAAGAGAGAGGATGCTGAAAAAATAAGAAAATTAAAAGAATACTAATTACTTACACTCTCTTTCTCTCTCTCTCTCTCTCTCTCTCTCTCTCTATATATATATATATATATATATATATATATATATATATATGGTCAATTTTGATAGTTGTCAAATGACCTATTATATTTCAAATGCATCATTTACATATATTGGTAAATCATTTACATATATTGGTCTCTCATATTGCTTCATCACTTATGCAATATATTATGCAAGATATATATATATATATCACTTATATATATACATTTCAACATGTATACTTCAAGAAAATGAGCATATGAAATTAACCAAACAAACAACAACTCAAGTGTAAGTTGGAAAAATATATATATTGAAAAGTGCAAGAAAAACAAAACAAGCTGATATGAAATTAAGCATGTTTGTTTGACATGTTTTTTGATTTTTCGTAATAATTGAATTATATGTGATCACATGCATAAAATAATTATCGTAAAAAAGAAAAAAATAAGTACATGCATGCATGATGACCATGCAATACTCAAACACACATATATAGAGAAAGAGTTATACCTTCTTCTACTTCAAACCAAAAAAAAAATAATTATCTTCAAGATGATGGTGAGGAGCAACTTGTGCTGATAACGTGTTATAAAAGATTAATAATATGAAGAACAAAGATGATGATCAAGGAAGGAGCATTCTCATAATTCATATCTTGTAATTGTATATGTCCATATCTCCTTCACTTTACAAATGTTATTATATATAGATATAATAACATCAATACTAACATAACTACTAGGATGTTACAAAACTCAAGAGTCATACATTTTAATATTCAGTGGGAGTTACATGTATCTAGACATCCATATAAATCTAGACATTTTATAACACAAACATCTTTATCATAGTTTATATGAAGTAATTAGGGTAAATGCTAATGAAATATGCTAATGAAATATGGAATAGATAAAAATTCTATAAAAATTATCTATAAACTAATGTCAAACTTTATATTTAGAGAAAAAATTAAAGAGTTTTAATTGTGTTAAAATAATTGAAGAAGAAGAAAAAAAAAGTTAATGGGAACTAAACCCCATTTCCAGTCCCTATATATATACTCTAAATTATAAGATTATTATTGATTTTTAAATGTCTAACTTTAATAGATTTTCAAATTTAAAATTAGTTTAAGTTATTTTAATATAAGATTATTAGGAATGTAAGAGGTAAAGATAATAAATTAATTTAAATTTTGGAAATATGTCACACTTAAAAGTCAAGTTTGATCTCTTATTCCTAAGAGAAAGAATATAGAAAATAAATTATATACGGATAACTTATAAAATTAGAGTTTTATACCTTCAATAACAATGTCACGTAGAAAATTTAAGAAAAAATTAAGAAATTTTAGTTGTATTAATAGATTTTATATTTAATATTTATCATAATAAAAAATATCTTACTAATCATATTGTATTCCAAATCCATTGATTTACTAGTCATATTGTATTCCAAAATCGCGATAACGATTGATTGTATTGTTGTGAAATCAAACTCACGAAATACACTCGCATAAACATAAGCAAAGACATATAAAATATGAACACAAGAATTTACGTGAAATTCAATTTAAAAAAACCACGGAGAGAGAGAAATCCACTATAATAATATGGAGACTAAAAAGTGTTTATTTGTGTCATATGTTATTGTGTCTATATATCTTCCAACCCTTGTTTGTTGTTGTATTTATAGAAGTCATGTCCACCCGAATCCAACTAAGAGTACAAGTCTTTTTTAGAATCATCTTATAACTGCAATTAATGATTGATTATTTCATTCCCAAGTTAGATCTGATTATCCCACAAAATAAGGAAACTTAATCTTACTTTAATAAGAATTTATCACCATTTGAGCAATTGATATCCAAATAAAAAGTATGCCAACACCAAATTCGCCCATTAAATAAATTGAGTTACATTCTTGACTCTAAATCAATTTACAAACTCGTTTCTAAAAAAAACCACTTGAGGAGTTAAAAATTCATTTATGAAGAGATCGGTGACTTCTACCATGGAATCCACTATAATAATATAGGATTGTAACTAAAAAGTGTTTATTTGGTCGGAATTAAGATATTCTATGTTATCATAGATATATGGTGGGGGCGAAAGGAATGTGGTATATATCTTCCAACCCTTGTTTGTTGTTGTATTTATGTAATTGCCCACCCTGGGTGATGAATTTGAAGAAGAAGACCGAATCCAACTAAGAAGTTGAAATTCTCGATAAAGTCTTTTATCACCATTTGAGCGCAAGTATGACCATTGGAATACTATGATGTTAAATAATTATATATATATATATATATATATATATATATATATATATATGGTCGAGGAATCGGCGATCTGACGTATTCACGATAAGTTTATTGATTCTCAAAGTCAAAAATTTCATAGAAGTTAAGTATTTATTTTAAAAAATAACCAAAGAATGTGGTAAGAATGATGATGGAGTTAATTCGTGGGTTAAGATTTAACCGTCTTTGCTAGTGTCGTTTAGGTCAATTGCGATCAGTTGATTGTCGATCCCGTCCATAGTCATTCTTTTATGTAGTCGGCCGAACTGTCGTCGCCATAGACACCAAAAGCTTTACTTTGCCTTTTTGTCTTGTATTGTCTATCGAAGTTTATGGAACCGGAGCCATGCAATTCTTCATTTAAGAAATTTCTCCATATACATATATATATATATATATATATATATATATATATATATATATATATATATTTGTTATGGATAAAAAATAGGCAAATAACATCTCTACCTTCTGTTACAATGGTGAACGGCTTGGATTAAAATTTTGGTCGCGTTACAGAAATCCATCTTCAAAATCTGGCAATGCACCATTCTTCCCTCTTGAGCTCGTGCTAATTTACAGTACGCCTTGAGAACAAACGTAAGTGTGAAAGTGTTTGATGAAATACCGCTTAGAAGCATGTCTTTGTACAGTGTCACAACTTTGATGGGTGAATCACTCAGTGAATAACCTCTAATGACTGTGTTCCACATGAAAAGGTTAGGTTGGTTTGTCCAAGAGAAGATAGAATGAGCATAAGCCACGTGGTGCCGGAGCTTGACCGCGGCGGATTCAATTAAACCGTCGGTTAGGACGGTGTCTTGGGCTAGACCATATGAGCTTGGATGGATTTTAGGTCTCGAGCTGTTGTGCACTGCTTGATTAAAGCCAATAATGAGGTTGTGTATAGTATTGATTTGATCCTAGTTGTCATTTTTACTTACTGACCCAAACTTGTTTTGCTCCATGACGTCCGCTAGAATAACTAGCGGACCTTTTATAAAATATGTTTTTTGCTTCGTCTATTTGAACTAAAAGGAGCATATTTGTCCAAAGAATTTTATTATTCCATCCGCTAGAAGGACTAGCGGATGACGCGCGGCCAAGGGGATAGCTCCGAGGCTGTGCTGCCTGGCTGTCCACGCTGCCAGGCGATCACTCAATTTACTTACAAATAATTTTTTATTTTTTTTACGTTGAGTTATGAAAAGTAAAATTATTAGTTTCCTACAATTACATTAATCTTAATTATTTGTAGAAGGTTATTTAACTAAAGAAAGCTTGAATTATGTTATGAGAAAGTGTGGCTTACGAATCATTTCTTGGTTTAATTTTCATAACTTAATTTTTGAGCTTCAAAAATCCATCCTCTAATTAAATCATTAAACTTATGATATTTCAATATTTTAGGCACGAAAAATACTTTTTCAGCCCAAATAAAATGCTGAATTAAATATGTTTAGTTTTGTCAATTCGTTTTAAGAAGACAAAACATGCATTTAATAAAATGCTGAATTAAAAATGTTTTGACAAAAAACTTTTTATTGCAATATAAATTTTTTCCCCATCAAATTTAAGTTTCCTTTTTTGGCTTTATGTAGCCATAAGAAATTAGGCATGATTTTTGAATGAAATAGCAACAATTAACCACATTGTCTTTGGTTGAGAATGGAATGATGAGGACTGTAAAATATGGCACTTCCCCAGGAGTTATTAATGGAATTACAGCAACTGGGACTTCCTCTTCCTACACATTTGAATTATACATGATGTTGTCATCGGTCCACTCAACCCCAACACAACATACTACTACTACTACTACTACTACTACTACTACTACTAGCGTTGTGGCCAATATTCAACCCGTGAATTCAGTTTCAAAACCCCTCCGACTCAATTTCCAATTAACTTTGCAGTTTCAGGTTTACAGCACTCGTAATAATACCGTTTGACATATTGTATGTGCTAACCTCTGTTTGACATAGCGTAACAGCCTCTGAATTGAATTGACCTCCTATATAATATTTGTGCGTCTTAAAACTCGCCCTGAACAACTATTGTAAACATAACATTTTCTTGTGTTTGCAATAATTTTGATCAAATGCAGGTGATCTTGGACAAACAAGGCGGACTCAATCAACTCTTAAACACATATCAAAATCGAACTATATATGATGTGTTTCTACTGCCAGGGGACTTGTCATATGCAGATTTAGAGCAGCCACTGTGGGATTCATTCGGGCAGATAGTGGAGCCGCTAGCCAGCCAGCGTCCGTGGATGGTAACGCAAGGCAATCACGAGATTGAGCAAATCCCTGTAATGCGCAGCCAACAACGCGAGATGGCATATGCCATATGCCGAGAGTGGCTCTTCCTCTAATTAACTTGTATTATTCCTTTGAAGTTGTTGGTGTTCATGTAATTATATTGGGCTCTTGTACTGATTGTAGTCCTAGTTCCAAACAGTACAAATGGCTTCAGTCCAATTTGAGGAAGGTTGACCGGAATAGATCACCGTGGATAATAGTGCTTATCCACGCGCCATGCTACAATTCTAATGTTGCTCATCAAGGGG
The DNA here is from genome assembly GCA_020205615.1 of Panax quinquefolius. Classification (NCBI taxonomy): domain Eukaryota; kingdom Viridiplantae; phylum Streptophyta; class Magnoliopsida; order Apiales; family Araliaceae; genus Panax; species Panax quinquefolius. The sequence continues at coordinate 20,596,989 of CM035171.1, forward strand.
AGAGTTACTCCGGCAGCAATGGAACAATTGCTTTTGATGCTCGTGTTGACATTGTTTTTGCAGGGCATGTTCATGCCTACGAGCGCTTTGTAAGTTACGTCGTCTGTTTACTAGGGAAAAAAAATTGGCATCTATGTATTGCATGCCTAGCAAGACTATATGAGTTGGTAATTTGTCAAGTTTAACATATGATAAATTAGCATATTAGGCTCTATTGACATATTACAAGGTTAAAAGTGACAAATTAGTAACTGAAAGAGTTAGGCAAATTAGTGGATAAGACCACCTAGTAGTATGAGGTAGTGCAAATTTTAAATTAGACACGCTAGGTGCAAACGGATTAGGACTGAACAATCATTTGGATAGTACTATAGAAATGAGCTACCATTCAGACTGACAATCAGTTGGATAATACTATAGAAATGAGCTGCATTTATAAAATAGAAAATTGTGATTGTATAGTACTACTATTTTTTAACTCAATTTATAGACTTTCTACTTTGATCTGCTGGAATTAGGATCTGGACTGGTGCAAACTCATAATTTTCACGTCTCTTTCTTAGACCACCCGAGTATACAAAGATGAAGCCAACAATTGTGGTCCGGTGCATATCCTCATCATTGGCGATGGTGGCAATCGTGAAGGGCTCGCCACCAAGTAAGTTAAGTTGGTTTATCCCATAATTATAACTAATCCGCTTGTTGGCCTAGAGAAATTAGTGACTGATTAATATTTTAAATTGTAATTAATTCCAAGATTATTAATCATGTTGTGCATATGATCAAAATGCATGTACAGGTATATAGATCCACAACCAAAAGTATCAGAATTCAGGGAGGCTAGCTTCGGGCATGTGGAATTGGAGGTGGTGAATGCAACGCATGCACTGTGGTCGTGGCATAGAAATGACGACGATGTAGCAGTTGTATCTGATCAAGTATGGTTGCAAAGCCTTGTCTTTAAATATTGATGTATGCCGGTCTTTATTCCATCTTCCATGCATCGATCTAAAATTCCTATGTATTGACAAGATCAGATGGTTGCATGTGACTGACTACACAAACATAAACAGAAAGTGTCAATTATTAGCATAATAAATAACCTTTGAAAGCCCAGAAGGTTAGCTTACGAGCAGATTTAGAGATTTTGTTTTAATTAACATTGGTGGGTGGGCTTGTCTTGTACATGTTGTGCTAGCCTAGCCATGCCCCTGCCCTTGCCCCCCCCTCTCCCTCTCTTCACCTCTCCATAAAAATAATACTCCTATTAGTTGGTGTGAATGTACGTTATTATAATGAAAAATATTTGAGAAAAAGGTAGACGTATAAAAGATTTTTCATAGTCAAAACTTAAATAAATTATCAAAGTTAAATCCAAAAATAATTTCATTCTAATTATATTTTCTGCAAAGATAATGTAAATTACTTGGTTAAAATGAATGTTGAAAATTGACCGACCAGGAGTTACTTGCTGCAAAACACAACAATTCAGTCCCTCCCTCCCTCTAAATATGCTTGAAGAAAATTATCTTAAACCCTCGGTTCCATTAAGAAAAAAAAAAGAGTTTTGTTTGTAATAAATTTTAAAAATGTAATTCTGTTCTATATTTACTTTTAAAAATGATAAAAATAAATAAATAAATTTAGTAGTGGTGATATCATCATAATTTATTTGAAGAAATTATATCATAATTCTTTCTGATGGGGTGTGAAATGAAATTTGTTATGAACAATACCACAACTATTTAAAGGTCATAATAGGTAATAGTGGTAATTGATGATAGATATTAGAGGAGGGGCGTACGAACGCATGAGTCCCTAAAATAGAATTATGAAGCCTCCTAAGGTGGTCTCACGTGTAGGGGTGAATGAAACACTTAAGAACAATAATGGTAAATTCCATCATTAGCCTTGCTGCAGGGCAGTGGGGCGAGGGGAGGGGTTGGTAATTATGTGAAATGATTAAAACTAAAATTATTGCTGCCTCACAAAGTAGAAGCTAGCTTGATTGATTGCTAGGACGTTTAATTGCATTGCAATGTTGTTGATCAAGTCGTGCATGGGCAGAGAGAGGCACAGTTGGTACTGCCTTCGTGGTTAAAACTTAAAAGCAGCAGGAAAAGTAAATTAACAATTAAGTCCTTCACATGTAGTATTTATTTGTCCCCATCCCCATCCCCATCCCCATCTCCATCCCCATCCCCATCAAACAAAGTTTGTGTTCATATGTCCCAATAATGACCCCCCAAAAAGAAGAACAATTATGCCCAATTGCATTACACGGTTGAACTACCTAGTCACCCATACGCATTTAAAGTATACGTGAATAATTATGTGATAGTATATGGTATGTGTGCATGGTAAATAATAATGATGATGATGATGATGATGATGATGATGAGGAGGAGGAGGAGGAGGAGGAGGAACTAGTATATTACACAGTTGGGGTCAGTCAATTAATAATTGGTAGTAGTTTGAAGGCAATGTTAGTAGTGTAGGTAAGGTGATGATGGGTACTCATTTGGGTTGAATGGCCATGCAAATCTTTTGTTCACTGCCATACATTTATGAAAAACCCAACCTCTTAAATCATGAATGAAATTAAGAAGATGTGTGTGTGTGTGAGAGAGAGAGAGAGAGGGGAGAGACTTATTAGAATGGCTGCAAAAAAGTATTAGTAAAGATTTGATCAATTTTGTATTTTTTAAGTTAATTAAAATAATTTTAAATTAATACTTTCTAGATAATATATAATTTTTTTATTTGTACTGTAAATTCTATAAATTTCTATCAATTTTAAATTTAAAATAGAACAAATTGACACCAAAAAGTCACAATTATTATTATTATATTTTGGAAGTAGGAATTTTTTCCCCATCATTGGTTGTTTTATAAATATCAACAAAATCTATAATCCAAAGATAGACAAAAATAACTTTATGAAATTACCATTTCTTTGCAACTTTCTAGATAATATCCAAAGTTGAAAGTATCTCATTGATTGGAACATGGCCTGGTTAATTTCAAGAAACAAACAAGTGGGGTGGAACACAATTAGTACCAGTCGCGACATATTACAAGCAGCATTAATACTATGTTTGGTAGGACTGAACAATGAACTAAATTATTTTTTAAATTACACTAATAATTTTGGTGTATATGGTGATTTTAGGTGGATTGAAAAATTAAATTTATAATTTGAATTTGGTTACTAATCAAAACCGAATGCATAAAATCGAAACCGCACCATACGTTAACTAGATAAAGAAGTTAAGTTGTCTAGAGTGATTTATAAATTTTAATAAAAATATGATTGAGCTTATCATCATCATCATTATAATAACAAACATAATTTACAAGAACAAGTCCACCAACAAACTTTATTCACTGTTATCCATCACTATGCTTATATAGATACATAACAGCTCATATACATATATATTTTCTATTTTCCTAATATTATTATCCTAAACTTAAAATATTAAACTTATATATTATTTATTTTTCTTTATATGAGTAGTGTATATATATGATAACAAATTTTATCATAAGCATAAGACTCATTAAATAATTAAATTATTTTATCATTGTATGTTTAATATTAATTAGTCACACCATACATTATATAAAATTAGTCATACCTTATATTATATAAAACTGAATTTACGGTTTGGGTTTGGGTTTGGTTTTATTTAGCTTTTGTTTAGACAAAACATTATAAGTAAGGTTGTGTGTATTATTAAAATGATATTTAACATTGTGTGATGCTAAATTGTTAATTTAAATTACATAAAATTTATTGTTTTAATTGGTTTTAGAACCGAAACCGCACCAAATGAAACCGCAACGCACGGTTCAAAATTGCACCGCACCAATCACAAATGGTTTCATATACGATTTTGGATTTGTCAAACCGCACCTAAGCGGTTTCATGCACTGTTTGGGTTTCAAACTGCACCATGCTCACTCCTAAATTATTTGGTTTCCATTCCTTGACATGTATGGAATGGAGTTACTTAAGGAATGGAATGGGAATGAGAATGAGAAAGGGAATGGAATGGGAATGAGAATGAGAATGGGAATGGGAATGGGAATGGGAATGGAATGGTCATTCTTATTTTTATGTTTGGTTTCTCCGTTCATTCTTTCGGAAATAAAATCATCATTCTACTTTAGATGTTTAGTTTACATGAATTACATTATGAATGGAATGTGAAATGATCTTTTTCATTTTTTATATACTACAAACTTATAAAATGAATTAAAAATAATTTTGTGAGGTTATTAAGTATAAATTTGAAATTCTTTTACTCTATTTTTTTACTTTTATTTTTTTAATTTGTGTCAAAATTATACTTTACTCATTTTTTTTAATTTTTAAGAACGGAGAGGTATTATGTAAATAAGTATAAATATATATAAGCAATCAATGAAAACATAAATCATAACATTTTCTTTTGATCATATATCATTTTCATATTTATTTATAATAATCTGCAGTATTACTTTGAAATAACATAACTTGTATTAATTTAATATATGCAAGTATTTTTATATATTTAAAGAAAATTAATAATTTCATAAAGAAACTAATATATACAAAAGTATTTTTCTTTTTGTTAAAATTAATATGTACTATATATTTTCAATATTTGATCCGATACACTTTTTCCTTTTTTTGTTAAAACTTTCAATGAAATGTAAATTTACGAATAAATTAACTTTTTGATGTAAATTTCATAATGATTTTTTAGCTATCAAATTTACAGATATTATTAACATATCTAGCTATATATATATATGTGTAGCCATGCTTGTGATTTTTTTTAATAAAAAAATTATTTTAATTTATTTGTCGTTTATAATTTTATAGGATAATAAATTATTTAATTTTATATTACTCTTAACTTTTCTCATTGGTCCAAAAAAAAATCACTCTTATCTATTAGTAGTTTTCAACTTTTCATAAATGATATCTTGAGTAAATTTTACATAAATTTTAATTATTAAATAACTTTTTAATCCGGGTAACGTGAAATTAAATGTATATTGTGACGCCCAAAATTAGGTATACATCACCCATCTTGGGTCGCCACTTACATGGTACATAAATTCAAATACAACTTACTAATATAACTGCTGTATATAATACTTTATAAATCGTGAGTTTGAATACAAATATTGTCTACTAGATATTATACAAACTCAAAAGGAGTCCTCATTACAACTATTATCACACTATTTCACGAATAGTGAGGACTACTAATGCTATCCTTCGGACCATTACTTCGTTCTCGACTCGTCTCGGCCTAAGTTCTCATTTCACAGAGAAACGGTGAAAGAAAGGGTGAGCTCAACTAAATTTCAAAGAAGAAATATTATGACTAAGATAATGCAGAATAAATTATCATTAGCCTTCAACAAAGATGTTAAACCGATAAAATACAATAGACAACCGGTTTAAGCTGCAGTGGAATAAACAATCTATTAAAAGAGTCAAGAGAGAATAAAGTCTACTATCTTTTAGGTTTTAAAAGGTTTTCATCAATTTTATCACCGAGACTCGACTTAATAAATAAACCACTACATCTAATCATCCACGCACTACCTGGCCAAGGATTTTCATCAAATTATCAATGGTCATGACTATACCGAATCACCCCTGGTCATAATCATACCAAAAATATCCATCATCGCATTACGTGCCACCGAGGACTTTTTGTCACATCATTTATATCAAGTCGTGATTATACCGAATGATCCCGTCATAATCATACTAAGTTCATCTACGCACGTAAGCCAAAGATAACATAATATAACATGAGGATGATGACAATGACATAATAATTCAATAAAACAAGTTCAAGAATTATTTAATCCATGAATTATTAACGTCCAAATTGTCAACACGATCTTTGTTTGCCGTAGAGTAAAATTCAAGAATGATCGGAAGAATATTTCCATGAAAAGATCTTGGATGAAAACGCAAATATCGAGGATATTCTACTAATTTCATGGAGTATAGAAGTCAAAATTTTAACGAAACGGGTATAATAAAGAATGGAATAACAAAAGAAATCACCATGCATGCGGTACAAGATGGCAGAGGCAGTTATTCCAATGAATAATAATAACGGTCGGTGAAATTAACAAGCAGATGTTCGTGAAATTAATAAAGATGAGATGGATCCAATGAATAATAAAGATGATAAACCGGAATCCAGTCGTGTAAACACACAGATAGGATATTCCAACGAGAATGATAAAAAGCGGAACCGGTCAAATTGTAAAAACACATGACATGGATGTTCCAATGAGAATAATAAAAAGCGGAACCAGTCGGTGTAAAAACACAGACGAGGATGTTCCAAATGAATAATAGAATAATGTCACCAAGTATAGGTAAATCACAGATACGAGTTATTCCAATGAGAATAAATAAGAATGGAATAACATAAGGATTTCACCAAGTATAGGATATCTGCCGATATATGATTATGTATATAGGGTATGTCACTTTACAAAGTTATTCCAATGAGAATAATAGTGAATGGAATAATGTAAGTTCTCTTCAAAAAGAAAGAATAACACCCCTTACCGTAAAAGAACTGAATATAGAAGTAGTGAAGTAGCGAGAATACTCTTCTTCTTTCTATAACTTTCTCTATAGCTTCTCTCTATAATTTCTCTCTCAGAGTTTCAATGAATTCGTAAAGAAAATAATGAAGGAATGAGCTTCTATTTATAGGAAAATGGAATGCATAAGAACTAATCCATAAACTATCCAGATTGATTTACTTTAATCTGACGGTCCATATTTAAAGAAAAATCTTTTAAATAAAATATAATATATTCTATTTATATAAAAACATTTTACTATGCAAATACTATGCAATATTATGCAAAAACACTATGCAACACTATTTGCATAATAAAATATAATATATTCTATTTATAGAATAACTTTAATAAAGTATTCTATTTTATATAAAAAGATGTTTCGCTTTTATTACGTTAATAATCTGAATAAAACAAAACATCATTATTGCTTATAATAATTCATATTATTAATAAACAATAATGGAATCAAACCGAATGATTTCTCACATAGGCATCAATAATCAATACCGTGTGCTACTATGCAACCACACGTACATCGTACTTTTACTACCGAGTAGTTCAACAAGATCAACCAGTAAAACTTCCGTCGTTATTTCAATAAAATATTTTTGTCGTTTTTTCAATCAAATAATAATTACATTAATAGGGTCCACCAATGATTGAGTAGTTAGACGATTATTCCCTCGCTAAAACCTAATATTCCCCAACCAATCGAATATAATATAACCACTTGCATACTTTTGCAAAATTTATAAATACTACCCACAACTATAATATTATCTTAAATTCACACCATAATATTAAAAATTATTTTGACAAAATTTAAATCTTTATTGATAAAAACTGGGTCTCACATATATTATTATGAAATGAATGAATATATATATATATATATATATATATATATATATATATTACTCCATCCATTAATAAAGCCGATTTTATGCATTAAGATGGTTAATAATGAGGTATTTTTCGTTTATTTAATTTTTGCGTTTAACATTAATAAACAATATTAGAAACTAAAGAAGTCAAAAAAATATTAGTATGAAAGTAATACAAAAAAAGTAGTATATAAACATTACGTTTAAAATGAAGTAACATAAAAAAATGTAGGAAAACAAAAAAAAATGATGATAAATAGCGAAGAGAAGAGGGAAAGAAGTTTGACCTAGGAATGAAATAAATCCACCTATTTAGAAAGGAATAAAAAATAACTTTCAGCTTTAAAAAGGAATAATTAAAAGAATGGAATGATCATTCCAATTGACTAACCAAATATGTTTTAAATCATTTCTTTTCCACCAACCAAACACAATATATATAAGTGTTTCATCTTGATAAGAATGTAAAACTTTTGTCTTTTGAATTGTAATGACCAGGGGCGAATCCAGCTAAAAAGTTAAAAAGTTCAGTGTGGTCAAATTTGAAAAAAAATCATTAAGAATAAAAAGTTAATAAATGAATTACAAAATTAAATAATCCTCAAATATTGTTTAATTACAATAATATTTTTCGAGGTTTCATTATTTGAAATTGTCGCACGATAGCCTCATTTTTAATAGTTACAAAAATATCACGCTTAATGTTTGTTACTAAATAGTCATTCATCCATTCATCTCTCATTAAGTTACGGAGTTCATTATTCACGATATTAAATGTCCTTCCAACAACAACGGACAAAAATAGAGCCAACTTCAGCAACAAATAGACTTGGGGATACATATCATCTTTTTTTTTCCTTAACCAACATTTGAGCCAATTAATCAATTCTTTTTATACTCAAAAAATTGGGATAGTTTCTTATATCCACGATATAATTTTAGAGTTGGCCATCAAGTTCCAAAAGTTTCATATCATTAAATATTTAAAAACTAATTCAACATTAAAACATGATCAATATATAATATGAATAGTCAAGTGTAATTAACACCAACAATAAACAATCTCAATTAAACTATTAACAAGTAACATGTAACATTATAAAATAAATTACAAAATTTAAAAAAAATAAAAATAGAATACAAAATTACAAAATGCTCTGTTGCTCCCTCCTTATGTTGAAAAGTAAAGTACTAAAAGTCTAATGTAGTATTGTAGTGAGATTTGTCCACCGTTCACGTGGACCACGTTCAATTGATTTAGAAAATTAGATTTGGTCTTTTGTAGTGTAGCAGTGATGTAGTGGAACTTTTGAAGTATAAAAACCTTCTCAATATTTTTTTTCTTCAAGTTAACTCCTTTGACTCTTGAAATTTCAATAGGGGCAGGTACCCCTGCATCTGCCCATGGTAATGACCATATGTAACTCAATTTTAATTCAATTCTTTTGGTTAAATATTCATTAATAAAGCTTCTATTATCTTTGAAGAAAACAAGAATTGAGTGTTAAACCAAAACAAATGAAACTTACACTCTGTTTCTGAGTTTTGAATAGAAAAGAAAACAATAGAAAACTTAAATTGTAATGTAAAACTCAAGTTTTGTTTTTTTTCGAAGTTTTTAATGAAAAGTTAATAGAAAATTTAAAATTGGCGACATGAGTTGTAATTTAAAATTTATTATATTAAAAGTTGAGGATAATATGTAATTATAAAATATTACTTATTCCAGCTTTTTTTCACGTCCAAATCAGACCAATTTTGGATTTGAAAAAACTTTAGCGGGGAAAAGTGACCAAGTTTTCTTTCCATTTCTTTTCTTTTCTATTTATTAAAAAACTCATAAACATAAAAATTAGAAAGAAAACTTAAATTTTTCGTCCATTTCTTTTCTTTTCTGTCCATTTTAAAACTCAGAAACAGAGCAAGGTTGTTTCTTCGTAGGGGTAATTTGGGAAAAATGAAAATTAAATTATTAAGTTCAACTGAGGGAAAGTGAAAATTAAATGTTAAGCAGAGAGCAATTACTTTTGTTTAGAAAAATTTACCCTAAGGAAACATGGAGTAACTTAATTTCTCTTTCTATCTTCTCTGCGTCAAAGTATTGTCAAGTTCTAGTTTCAAATCATATGAAAATCCAACTTAAAACCATCCATTTGGATTGGAGCTACCATTAACCACTGGGCATTGATTATTGTGAAATTCGGAGGAGTTAAATTCGCGATCAAATCTCAATGGTTCAAACAAACCCAGACGCCAAATTCCTGTAATCACTGCCAACTCCGACTGGTGAAAGTTAGTTAATTTTTAATAATTAAGGGCATATTTGTCTCATTAAAATTAATTGTTTTCTGCCCAACATTTTTGCTCTATTTGTTTTTCATTTTTATTTGATTCAAAAAGTTTCTTTGAGGAGCTGCTTTTGTGTTTTTCTGTATGGAACTTATTATTGTAATAATCCAAATCTAAATCTTTTGGGTTTGATTTTTATTTGTAGAAATAAATTTATCTTTGCTTTTTACCCAAAAAAACAATAATTAAATCAATACCTATCACTTTTTATTTTTTTAAAGTACCATTTTTTGAAATATACAATATAAATCAACAAGCCTCATATAAATTTATCATAATGAAAAAAATAAACTCACCGAAACCTCGCATAAAGAAGAAACAAACTTCCGAGACCTAAAGATAACAATAACTCAATCTTTATCAACAATAAATACATATCCCTTGATTCATATACTTATACTTGAGTTACACCATAACATCAAAATTTAGAATAATAATATACTTTTTTATCATTTGACGAAGTGGGACCATTAGAACGGATAGAAATCAAATAATTAAAACGGTAACAAAATGAGCCAACATGAAAAACCCAAATCAAGTCATCACGTACACAAACGAGCTCCACCAGGTTAGTAACACTTAACAATCAAACTAATTACTACTACTATAATTACTTGCATAAAACCCAAAATATCCACATGTCCAGCATTGGTGTTTCACGTTAATCCACTCATAGCCCATGAGTTTATTATATATATATATATATATAGATCAGTCATCGCTTTTATCTTCTTTATTATCTTCGCTTTTTTTAGGCGACGGTTTGTTAATATACAATAGTTGCCTACATCTTTTAGCGATGGACAAATATATAGCGTCATTTAAAAGTATAGAGCGACGGTTGTATTAACTAAACCGTCGCTAAAAAAAGTGAAGATGAAGTAATAAGATAAAGATGATGATTGACGATTCAGACTTCATAATATATATATATATATATATATATATATATATATATATATATATATATATATATATATATAAGGAAAAAGAAAAAGAAAACGACATGGAAAAAATGGCGAACTTAAGTTATGATACTACTCCTAGCTAGCTAGTAAGCAAAAATAATTATGATTAAAACAAAATACCATCATGGACCTCATGAAGAAAGAGTTGATGTCTTCTACTATTAACTTCATTTACAAAAATCATATACCATACATAGATATGCATTCAATAATATATAAGATAAAAACACAAATAAAGTTATATTTTAGAACAAAAATAATACAATCAATGGATGTTGTCACTAATATGTTCTAATAGCATTAGCTTAATTGTTTTACATGTACAATTTGCCTTTTTCATATATAAATGGAAAAGTTATATATTTTTACACATAAATATTATGAATGAGAAAACGTTATTATTAGTTAGAAGAAATTTTTGTAGAAATAAAGAATTAAATATATTAGTTTTCAAAAATAAAAAATTATAGTGTAAGACGGGAGGAAAGAAAGGGAATTGGTTCATTTTTGAATAAGTTGGTCAATTGATGCTGACACGCAGACGAGAGACTCTATGTGTGTGGTCAATTGATCAACTTACCAAAAAATGAACTCCGGATCTGAAAGAGACTCCCTAAATGTGTGAAGTTACAGGTTTAGTCCTCCCTATACAGAAACAACCTTGTAAGCGGATTAGTTAATATTAATGACCAGATCAAGAAGAGAGAAAGATGAGTAAAGTGGGTTGTTGAGAAAAAAAGAAAGGTTCTTAACTTGGTATGTACATTAAGAAAAAGGGAAGTACAAAAATATATAAGTATGTAGCTACTAGCTTCAACCGATTACTAGATGAAAAGGGGCAAATCAGTCCAGTAAACATACGACATAAAGCGAAACTAAATAAAATTACAAAAGTAGAGAGGGATTTAATAAGAGACGAGGCGTAGAGGAGGGAGGGAGGGAGGGAGGGAGGGAGGGTGATGATGGGGTGGGTTGGATTGGACCCAATCCAAACAATTGATTGCGAATCTTGGAACCTCCAAAGCCCAGCATCATTAGAAACCGCAGGATGACCTTTTCCAATTCTGTGAATGACCTCCATATCCCTCACATGACGTTAATAATAATAATAATATAAGAGGAGGAGGAGGAGGAGGAGGAGGAGGAGGACATTAAAATCCTTGCCTATTGAAGCCGCCTTCCATGCTTACACATGCATGATTGTTGTGCCAGGTACAAAGAAGCATGTCCCCCACCACCCTACCCCCTCTCTCTCTCTAAATCTATATCTCCTTCTTTCTCTCTCTAAATCTCCAGTACATATTTCCAGTATATATATTGAGTGCCTCATTTGGTTCACTTTGCCATCCCTTCTTTTTGTTCTGCTGCCAACATAACAACTTCTCTTCTTACAAGTAACAACCACCAAAGAAGAAGCTGCTGCTTCTCCTTCTTCTAACAATCCTTTCAAAAGGTAATATCTTTTCTGAAAAAGCTATTACTAGAGGCCCCCCCCTCTCTCTCTCTCTCTCTCTCTCTCTCTCTATATATATATATATATATATTTATGTATTTTCTTTCTTACTAATTTTTTGTTGCTGTAAACTTTCACTAACAAAGATAGACATGCCCCTAATTCTACATTCATGGCTCATTTTTTTTTCTAGTGCAAATTGGGAGTTTAGATTTAGCTTCATTAATTCTACTACGTACTCTCGGTTTATTTTGTTTTATATAAATTTATATGCATGCGAATTGCGATGCGAGCCAAGAAAATGTGTGTTTTGCATATAAATGCGTGTATTTGTTACTCTGTTTTCTCTACTCTTCTTCCCAACTCTTTATTCCTGTCTTCCTTGCAAGGACAACATAAAGAAGCCAGACATGCATTTTTATATATGAGTGTAGATATGGAGATACCAATATTCTGCTTGTTTTACTGCTTTCTTTCTACAAACAATTATTTTATTATTATATATACATATATATATATATATATATATATATGTATATGCTAAATTGTTCTTGGCCCTCCTCTACTCCACTCCACCTGCTCTGCTTTCCTCCCTTATAGCTTTACTTCTTGACTTTGAACCACTCCTTGAAAATATTATTTCAGATTTTTTATAGGAGTATGTATGATATACATTTATCTGTTCCAATTTTGATTTTATAAAATTTTATTAACAGAAAAAGAAGAAGAGAGAAGATAATACTGTTATTTATGGTTGTTTGGTTTGGGTTTCAGGAGGATTGTATTTATATATATAGAGAGAGAGATGGAAAGATTGAACTCAAAGCTGTACATGGAGAACTGTTACATAATGCAGGAGAATGAGAAGCTGAGGAAGAAAGCACAGCTTCTGAACCAAGAGAATCAAGCACTTCTGTCTCAGCTCAAACAGAGGCTCAACAACCCAAATCCCAATAATGTCCCTCCTCGCTCCATTCCTGACCTCAACCTCAACCTCTGCTCCACCTCCAACAACCACTCTACTTCTACTTCTTCTTCTTCCACCAAGCCCTGAGGGAGGAAGGGGCTACAAAATTGGGACATCTTGGCATTGCATGGGCCCCACTTAGGAACTCTGCCGTTTTTACTCTGTTTTGTCTATTACCATAGAAGCCCAGATAGTAGTAGTTTGTATTTCTCATCTCAAAGGTGTATTAGTTTATAACATTTCAATATTCCAATATGAAAGAGAAACAAAATACTAATACTACTATGAATTGAGGAAGGGATGACAAAATGTTACTAATGATTACTGTGAATGTTCTCTCTCTCTCTCTCTCTCTCTCTCTCTCTCTCTCTCTCTCTCTCTCTGTGGGTGGGAATCTGTGGAGAGGCAGAGAAAAGGTCCGTCAGAGAATCCTCAATACTTACAGAAAAAAGATGGCCAAATTGGCCCCCAGATTTGTAGCCTCACTCCATTATCTTCCCCTCAATATCTTGAATCAGGATTTGGTTTATCAGAACAATATCTAAGGCACATTATTTAACCTTTGAATTGTTAAGTTAATTTCATATATCAGATATAAATAATTAATTGCCTCCTCAACTACTATTCTGTTCAAGAATATATCATTTATCTCTAATTTAATAGGATAGGATCACTAAACATATATCAACTTCTTGTACTCAATTTTTCAACGGTGATTATAATTTTTTCCCCTTATTTATAACGTCATTAAATATTGATTCTTACACAAAAATAATAAAAACTCCCTCCTAGTAAAATGAAACCCACTTTACAAAGTCATAAGCTCCAAGAACAATTGTCAATTTTCCTATTGATATGAACATAAAATTAAGGTTTAACCATTTCTCATCAAGGGAAAATTAAAAACATCAGGATGAATAGACAAAGTGTAAATACTAAATAAAATAAATTTAGATACTTTATAGCAAGACTCAAAAATAGCAAATGTTATTCCAACACTTCCAAGTTTAGGTCGACCTTTTACTCTATCAAAGTGAGCAACAATTTTTCAAGAATTCTCAGGTTTAGCTCCAAGTACAGTATCTTTGCCAACATTCGCAATTATCAGTTCTATAATTATACAAATATGGGTAAGTTAGTGGAAACAGAAGCCATACAAAACCCACCATCCCAGCTATAGAAGCCAACCTAACCATCCCTGAAAAAAAAAACAATCAAAAGAATGATTTTGTATCATTCATCTTTATCACACGTATGGATTCTTTTAACAAATTAATTCACATACCTGTCCTTTGCGAACGGATTACGGGCAAGCCCATAAAATTGCAAAACATGTGAGCGATAAGTGGAGCAGTAAGATGCCCTGCAATTAACATACTCTAGATGCATCACAAAAAGCACAAACTTTACCCATTTTAAAAAGAATAATCATCTCTTATCCATGTAAAACTCATAAATGTATAAACAAAGGACAAAGAACAAACAACATTAAATGGAAAAGTAAATATGGAACCCCAAAAATTCTGGGCCTGCATTAATATTTGTACCTACATCAAATTTTGGATCTTGGATTTTCAAATTCTGGGATTTAATGTGATTTTGCTTACATAAGTAATAGTAAAGGATTTAACTGCTTGAACTGTGATACTAACAAACCATGCTTATCAGCATATGGATTTGGCATTTTTTTTTTGCAGATGTAGGTTTGAAAATAATTAGGTGTTTAGAATCCTAAGACTTTTGCTACCAAATCAGACTTTAGCTTCTGAAAAAATCCAACACAACCAAGTTCCTCATGCAAGGTACTTATAGACACCAACTTCCCGAAATCAATCTCCTACAAACCTTAGACTTACAAATTAACTGCCAACTAATAAAATGATATTTCCACATTGTCCATACTAGACCACTAGAACTCTCTTGCTAATCTCTCTATCCTATCCACCACACCTACGCAAAGTAGTAATATAACCACCTTCAAGAAAGTAGACTCTATTCTACTCATCATATCACTTTGAGGCGTGCTACCCTACGGATCCTAAAAATGTTGAGCCAAGTTAAGAACTATGAAAAGTGCACCACTGACAATACCTAGTCTCATGAAGAATAAGTGGAACAAAGCACTTACTTTTACAAGCACTAAAACATATTATAGTATTAGGCTATAGCTTGTCCGGATTCTTAGGCAAGTTTAAGCAAGCTTCATGCCTTTTTTGATAGTATGGCCATAAGCATTTTCTAAAGAAACAAAATAGTTCTAAATAATTGAAAAACTTTTCACCCTTGTGAACTTTCTCCAGAACATAAATAATGCAAAATATGTTGAGTGAACAAATCGAAAAAAATATAATAAGAATTCCTCAAATGATTATACAGTGCAAGCATTTGGCACCTGTTCGAATGAAGAGAAAGGAGGCATAGGACCCAAAAATGACAGTATATCCAAGCTGGAAGCCTAAGAAACATAAACAAAATCCACCAGGGTTAAGGTATTGAAATGTAACTACGTCGAGGTTTCAAAGAAAATTACATACCTACAACCATTGCAGCTTTCAGAAAGCTGCGATTTTGCTGTGTATCCAGTAAATGGTTTAGATGAGCTACAAGGAAATGATGAGCATGTTATTCATCTTTGTATGCTAAGAGAGAAAAAACGTGGCAACAAATTTTGTCTCATTTTTAAGAGAACCAGGAACAAGATATGTAATACTAGAGGATTATAAACCTTCATTAAGGGTAATAATTCTTTATGTATAATGCAATTAAGTACTAAGACATGTAGAGACAGATATTGGTAAGAAATCTACTAGAAAGTAAGACTAAAGCATGTCATACATCACAACATACATCTTTTGAATTTAAGCAGAGGCAGGAAATTGCTGTGTATTTTAGGAAACACTTCATATTCCATAATCACAGAAAGAATTAAGCAGAGGCATATTGAACATCCATGATCCAATCCAATAATGCATCAGAGGACATATAACCACGCTTCTTCCCATTCAAACAGAAAATCAATCAATAAAGTACGTCTGGAAAAAGAATCCAGTTGCACATGAAAAGCTTGGATTTGACAATGTAAGAAGACTCATTCCAACTAGTATAATTAATAGATGAAAGTTGCATTGTTTTAATTTTGAACCCATTGTACGATGACCCCAGCAAAAGCCCAAACTTTGGTTTGATGGTAGACAACCTAACCATCTTTCTAGACTTTGATGCGCTGATGTAGTTTTTGAATCATCAAATTTCACCGTCTCTCGAAAATATATTAACAAAAACAAGTACAATTTGTACAAAAAACAAGCAATCTGCTTTGAAATTCTGTTTTAAGTTTCTATAAGCTTTTTGTCGCGTAATACACATTTTGCAATTAAACCTGTATTCTACATTTTTCAACCACTTCTGTCAGTGCCAGGTCAAGCTGAGCCATCTGGCAAACATCACGAGCAGCTCAGGAAGCAAATCCAAACAGAGTTATCTAAAGCTGGGTTCATAGCTAGGTTCATGACTGGGTCTACTTTAAAAGGGCTGATCCCAAGTAGGCTAATACTCATATCAGTTCAGCTAACTTGCATCCCTCATATAATTTGCATCTACCAAAGTCACCAAACATATACCAAAAATCTGCTGAAATTGAATCTTATTACTTACCTAAGCTGAAGAAAACAGGACAGAGAAACATAGCAGTGTATGTTTTGATTCCTCCAGAGAGAAGCAAAGGTATCATACAAGCTCTAAATACCAACTCTTCCGTAAGTGGGGCCTGTTTCATCAAGTACTATTTAAATTTCTGTAAAGGAAAAGTTCTCAAAAAATCCATCTTTCAATGGAAAAAACTCATGCCGATCATGAACATTCACTGAAATCAAAAACACTTATAGTCCATGTAAAAAATTTGAAGAAAATTAGCAAGCAAAGACATCCTGGTCTTCTTTCCTCTTTAAGTATCACAGGCCAATTTATTACAAATTCAGTCAAACACTTGTATTGATGGCTGGATACCAAACTATGTTCAGGGGTTTTTATTACATGATATATATTGCAAGAACTTCCATTTGGAAATGATAAAGGTAAGACAAAAGTTTTATCTGATAAGTTATCTGCAGCATTCAATTCAATGCAATTAATAGCTTATATTACAGATCATGAATTCTAGTTACATGCAGAAACAATAACAAACTACCACTGTCATCACCAAACTTTTGTAGTTTGTAAGTAAAAATTTACATGCCACTGTTGCCCCACTATTTAAACTAGAAGTGCACAACATGCATCTTTGCTCTTGTGGTAGTAGGTAGTGTGCCCAAGAGACGCTCTAAGAGATTTAGATGGCCTTGATTCCAAAAGCCGAAACATGCAAATTTTATATTCATGCACATTACAGATGCTATATCAGTGCAGACCAGCATAATAATCACAGGCCACAGTTCATAGCCAAAAAGTAAACTAATAAAATTGTGATTATACTGATGTATAGGCTACAGAACAGTAACGTGCTTGCACACATCCATACACAATATTGTTGAAAAGACATCTTTTACAGCGAGTAAATATGCTTACATAATAAAATAAGGTCCTACCAAGAATAAAGGACGGGTTTGCGTTAAGAGCAACCGTGTTGTGGAAATGTCAAGAGGACTGGTCCATGCCTAGTTAATGCTACAAGGACCTCATGTATGCCGAACCAACTCAAGCTAATAAGAGCTCTCAGATAATCAGAACTTGAACCTATTAGCTTTCTATACCACGTATGGTGAAATATGACCATCCATATTCCGTGAAAGTTAATCAGATTTCCTATATGGTGATAAAACTACTGGAAACTATTAACTTCCAAGTAGTTTAAATTATTGAAAATCTTGTTCAACTTTTCAATTTTCTTTCTTGCACTAAGAAGCCGAATAATTAAATCACGCAGAAAAACAATATTGACGCTGTTGTTAAACTATCTGTGTAATTACTTTATTTGATGATCAAAAGTAGTCCATGCCAAAAGCTTTGAACATGTTCCTAAACCTTCCATTTATTTACAAACCTTTCTCTAGCATAACATATAAAAGATTAAATTAAAAGTCAAACGATTGAAGGTAAATTACCATAACACACCTAATATAGAGGAGCTTGGAGGACACCAATAAGGTTAATAGATTTATGGTACCATTTTGCATATTAAAAATTACTACTGAGAAATAAACACAGTTAATTTTTAGTAAACTATATACAATATATAAAAATGGCATTCTGTCTACATAGTTTATTAGACAAAGGGCTAATCATTCACCAAGAAAATAACACTATAGAAAGGAATGTCCCCTATAGAACAGACAAATATATACCCAGTTTCCACTTTAAGGACAAGCATGTTAACCAAACAACGATTGATCAATTCAGATGAACACAATAAGAAGGTAAAATGCTGACCACAATATAATTGCGCCAAGCCATGACACTGGACGCAATTGAATGCATCCAGATGATTGATTTTCCTATGACATATTTCAAACCATCAAATGATAGTTGACCACCATTATGCCACTGCTCCTTCCACGAATCCAACAGTAACAAAGACTTTAAGACCAGGGACCCAGCGTACATCAAAGATGTTAAGGAAAGAGGAAAGACGACAGCTTGCCACTGTTTCATACATAAAATTGCAATTCAGCAGGAAATTTAGCAATAGTCACCCTTTTCAATCTGCAAATTATAAGAGTATATAAATTGATAGAAAAACGGACACAGATCATTCTCCATATTCAAATGGTATAACTAAGAAAATTTATTCCCAATCAAAGACTTACAATATGGTCCACTCGAATGCCATAGACACCAAATAAATTTGATGCGTCCCATCTTCTGACCTAGCACAGTAAAGGTGATAAGGGACATAAGACCAACTGTTCAATTGAATTTTTCATGACTTAAATGACAGGTTTGCTGAATCAAGATTCTGCAACCAACTAAACTATACAACAAATATAACTGTGAAATAAAATAAGTGAACTCATATAGTTAAGATTAAGGGATGAAAACTGTTATGTAACAAAACTAATATAAAGATCTAATCATGCAAGGTACATGATGGCTACTAATCTAATTCAACCATCTAGAATTTGGGACGACCAAGGAACCAAGCTTCTTGCAAAATACAAAACACAAGCCCCATCATCAATATCC
Organism: Panax quinquefolius; assembly: GCA_020205615.1. Classification (NCBI taxonomy): domain Eukaryota; kingdom Viridiplantae; phylum Streptophyta; class Magnoliopsida; order Apiales; family Araliaceae; genus Panax; species Panax quinquefolius. The sequence continues at coordinate 20,616,408 of CM035171.1, forward strand.
ATTGAAATATGATTTTGAATCTTAAGTATATAAATTTTTTTTTGGATATTACTAACTTTTTGAAAAGTTTTCTCAATGTTGTATGTTGTAAAGGAAAAAACAGATATATGTATAATGTATAAGTCTGTCAAAAGACTTGAAAATAATTACTATTTTTACTAAGATTGTTTTTCCAAAAAAAAGAAAGAAAAGAAGTTGAAATTTGGTGCAACTAACAAATGGCATTAAAAGGGAAGGGAGTTGATATTTATACAAGGGAAATTGATATTTGATTATTTTCGTAAGGCCCCTCTTACATGAATAGTAAATGGGACCTACATTCGTGTGAGTGAGATCTTGTGAAAATAAAAATTCCTTAAATGGAATCCTCACGGTTTATGATGATGCTAAATTGCTAATGCATGATATGGACTAAAGACCTTCAGGTTTGTAGTGTACAAGATATTGCATAACGCTGAAAATCTATAATACAAAGCATTAACTACTACTCCCTCTATCTAGTAAAAAGAATACCATTTCTAATGGAAATTAAAAATAAAATAGAACACCTTTTACTTTTCCAGACAGAGGTTGTACATCAGTACAATCGGAAATTCACAACAATTTAAGCATTAGAGTAAAACTCCAAATCATTATATACACACACCAAGTAAAGTTCACGTATAGAAATGAAGGATGTTAAACATTAAATCAGGGGTCAATAAAGGCTTTGCCTCGTATATATATGTCCTAAAATTAATTACTAAATCAATACCTATCTATAACAAGGCGTAAGGCGATCCTTCAATTTAGTTGATTGGGATAATTTTTTTAATTTTCTGAGTTTAAACGAGTTTGGACTGAATTTGGCCTATTTTTTGCTCAATTTTTATAGGCAGACTTTATCAATAGTGTTTTAATAGGTTTAAATTAAACTGAATTGATTTCGTTGGTCATCAAATTAATCTGAGTTACTCTATTATTATTTGAATGATCTGGCAATGACTTGGATGCCTCAAGGTAATACTTATTTCTGTATTTTTATTTAGTAGTATGTAAATGATTTAGTTGGTATGTGAAATGTGGTGTATGGTTAATGATTTAGCTTTTATGTAATCTTAATGAAGTTAATCAGGTTTATGGATTGTTTTTTGGGTTTTTATGAGGGTGAAAGGTTAAAGCTGGTATCTTTTCTCAACGGAAACAACTGTTTTGAGTGATTGGAGTTGTGTGACATTCATGAAATTTACCCGCCTTCATCTAATAAATGTTTGACATTGTTAAGAATTTAGGCGAAGTTCTTCTTATCCAACATACAACAGGAGGATTGCATGAAGTAATGTGGACTATGATTACACATATGCACATAGGGACATTGACCCATATGCAAGAAGCTAATGTCTTTAAATCTGATTTAGAAAACATAAATTGACGTTCATTTGGAATTGAAATATTTTATTTGTTAGATTCGTACTCTAATGAAAACTATGCATTGCCGAATGGCCCAAATTCGTATGTAATAGCATGATGAATGAAGTTGATTGTTAAATTGTACTCCCTCCGTTCCTAAAAGATTGTCGTTTTAGGAAGTAATTTTTGTTCCAAAAAGATTGTCATTTTGAGTTTATCAATACACATTAGCTAATTTTTCCCTACTTTACCCTTATTTAAAACTTTCTCCTATTTAAAGCTTTCTTCCCTTCCCAATGATTCTTATTCAATTCAATGCTATAATCCTAGTAATTGGTTGAATTGAATAAGAAACATTGGGAAGGAAATAATTGGTTGACACAATTAATAACGGTAGTATAGTATTTTTGCTAGGTATTTTACATTCCTTAATCTGTGAGCATTAACCTTAAACGACGATCTTTTAGGAACAGAGGGAGTATGTTGAGTTGTGAATAAATAGGCTTCATATCTTTTCATTAATTATTTTGCAAACTCTCACGGGTACCGTGCTTGTACTTACAAATTGGGAATCAAAATTCAAGAGACACCCGAACAACCTGCTTTAATCTATAAATCTTGCTACCTTAATAAATACTCCCTCCGTTCCTAAAATATTGTCGTTTAAGGTTTTGACACATGAATTAAGAAAGTATCATTTACCAAGTAAAATTTGTTTGAAATTCCATCACTACCCCTTTATGGGAAGTTGAAAACTATTAATACAGTAAAACCTCTATTTAGGAATAGACTTAGGACCAAACTATTTTTATTCTAATTGAGAGGTTATTACTAAATAGAGGTATTAGTACAAAATATTCTTTGAACACCCAAAAATATTCACTTTAACAAAAATATCAATAAAAACTCCCTAATAATTATTATTCAAAAAATATTTATGCAAAGTTGTTTGGCACAACGATTTACTCTTTAGAGTTGTTACCACATATTCAAAAAATGTAGTCTTTTATAGGAAATGTAATCTTTTATAGGAAAATATGGTCTTTTATAGAAAATATAATCTTTTATAAGAAAATGTAGTCCTTTATAGGAAATGTAGTCTTTTATAGAAAAATGTAGTTCTTTTATAAGAAATGTAGTCTTTTATAGAAAATGTAGTCTTTTAAAATTAATATTGTCTCTCTCATATATATAAAATTATTACTATATATAGGTATAATTTTTAATCTGGGACTTAAAAAATATATAACATATTATAATTTAGAGGTTATTCCTATTTATAACTAGCCCAAATTGGGACCAAATTTTTTTATAATATTGTAGAGGTTATTCTTATATAGAGTATTCCTATTTACTGTATAAGAGAGATAATTTTTTGGGACAACGAGAGAAGGTAGGGGTAATATAGGAAAGTAAATAATTTATTCTCCTCGAAAAGTTGTAAACTACAGACTTTGTAGAATAAATTTTTTCTTCTAAAACGATAATCTTTTAGGAACAGAGGGAGTATTAAATAGCAAAGTATACATACATTCATATCTAATTAAACACGAACCACATTATCCCTCAAAAAAAAAATTAAAACTTCCCGGAATTTGCTGTTAAATTAAATATCTATGTTAGTCTTATTACTAATGTTGAATGCGCAATTGTAGTTCGCATTTTCTCTACATATATTTCAATCAACAAATAAATGGGTAGAAGAAAAAGGGACAGAGGAACTTACGGGGAGGATGAAAGCGCAGAGAATGAGGGAGACAACGGAGGAAACGGCGGCGCATATGAATCGTCGGATCATGAAGGATTTAAAAGAATTAGGTGGTGGTAAACGAAGGAGAAAAGTGGGAGCATACAGAATAGCAACGTAGAAGAAGGTCATGGCGGCACAGGCTACTAGTGCTACTGATTGCGATATTTCATTACTTTCTTCTGATTTCTCCATTGTCATTGCTCTGATCCACAAGATAACATTACTGCTACTGATTTTCAAAATCGGGGTTTTTACATATTCAGGAGGAAGAGGAGGAGGTATAGTGTTGACTAGGGAAGGACTACTTGGTATCTCTACCTTTCCTTTCCTTTCCTTTCCTTTCTTCTTCTTTTTTCTTGGTCTGTGGAAAAGGCGACTTTCTTGCATTTCTTTTATTCTTTATACCCAATTAACCAACCCAAACCGTCAATTAGAGCAAAATAATTATATACATTTAGGTGTTCATTTGAGCTTATAAATCTTATATTCATAGTTTCATTTACTTTTTTTATAATCACACATACTCACTAAAATATTAATTTGAATGACCAAAGAAAAATGATATTATGAGTATTGACAAAATTTGACATGAATTTCGTACACACTCATTTGACATAAATTAATTCAATGTTATTTAAGTAAAAGAGGGTATTAAGAATTTTTTAAATAAATATGTCAAATTCACAATTTTTTTAAAAAAATTTAAATTATCTATATTATAAAGCATGAGCCTTTTTGTAACTGTTTTTTTTGTATTTTTAGATCACACATTCATGATTATTAAGAGTTTTGTGTACTTTCCCTTTTTTCTCTCCTAAGCAATTTTCCTTTTCCTTTTTCTATTTTTTTTCGTAACATGTTTTCTTTTTCTTATGTAATTTTCTTTTTCACCTGTGTAGTGCATGGAGATTATTAACTGAAAATATTGCAAAAATGCCCCTGACGTTTATCTTAAAATCTCACTTATATTCTCAACTTTTTTTTCTTTTCAAAAATGTCCTTAACATTACAAATTTTATGTCAACTCTGTCCCTTCCCTTCCGTTAAAAAAAAAAATTTAATAAATCTTTTTATTCTTTTCTCTCCACTTTCTTCTTCCTCTTTTTTTCTGTGTCCCCATCTCCTTCCTCTGTTCCATTACTTTATGCGAAGAAAGGGAGAGTATAAATCTAGCACATTCGTGGAGTAGGAAGATCAAAAATATTATCAATGCTTACACCAAGGGACACAAAATCTCACAAACCATGCATTATGTTTCTCCTTCACCTAAATTAACTTGTGCAACACCCTTAAAATCTTTTACAAACTCCATCAACATATCACATTTAACGCCGCCACACTCATCGTTACTATTAGTCCATAGCTCATAATCCACACGACCAATACCATCTGGGTGAGGAACAGATTCTCTCTAATCAAGATTCACATTTACCATGTCCCCATTACTAAGTGTTTGCTTCAATTTTTCACCAAATATTTTCTGAAGTAGTGCAGAAGGTATCGTTGTGTTCTGAATATATTTTGCAGATTGAATATCCTCGTCAAGTGTGTCCATGGCTACAAGAACAGCAGAAGCACCAACATTTTGGACATTCCACACTTTCAGGGCCAAAAAACAATTTGTAAACAAATGAATGTAGCATCAAATTTATTGGAGGGCAAACAACTCCAAATTCAACAAGATAATACCAACGAACCAAATTAATTATGTTGCAGAATATTAACCCCATTATGCACATTTGTATTTCGTATCTCACTTTCACAGCTCAACATAACTTTCAAAAAATGACCCTAGCCTGCTACTATGTGAAAACAGATATCAATCCATCTAAAACAAAATAAGTTCCACCTCAACTTAGAAAGCAGTAAAAATACAACATAGGAAGAGCAAAATTAGCTAAGGCTACAAATAAGAAAAAAGGGCATCTCCAAAACGAATATATGAACCATTTCAAAGCTTAAAAATAAACAGTGAGAGTTAAGAGTAGCACCATTAAACATAACTAACAAAAGGGTACCTCCAAAAGCACCAATTTACATCACAAACAAAGAAATCAGCTAAAAATCAACCCCACCCCACCCCCACCCCACTCCACACCCCACCCCACCCCCACCCCCACCCAAAAAAAAAAATACTTCCTGAAATCGACCAATTTACCTCATAACATCAAATTAAGGTAGCAAAATTTACATAATTTTTAAGCTAATGAAATGGTTAACCCCAAAAATCAATTAATCAACTTCAAACATCAGCTAAAGCAACCAATTTAAAAAAATAATAATTAGAAAAATGGTATTTACCTCCACGATCAACCAAAACAAAAGTGGGCAAAACTCAAATCTCAAAATCATCAAAACACTTGCACCTTTTATGTTATCTGTAGGGTAAACCACAGTCCCAACCATGCTTATAGAGGAGATGTCCCACCGCGGCGAAGTCTTTTGACGCGACCGACGACATTCGTAGTAGAGTGAGCTGGGTTCGTTTGGAATTTGGGTGGAGAGGGAACGATAAATTGTGTGGGGAGAGATGGTGAGGTGAGGGTTTTGCAAATGGTTAACATAGTTTGAGGGGAAACAGAGGAAGGAGATGAGAGAGGAGAGAGTGAAAAGAAAATAAAATTATTAAATTCACAATAAAAATTATTATTTTCACAACAAAAGTGTCGCTATAAGATGATTTTTACCGTCGTTATACACCTATAACAACACTTTTATTATAAAAATAATAAAAAAATTTATGAATTTAACAAAAAATATTATAAATTTAGGTGTAAGTGGAGTTGGTGTAGATGGCATGTCCATTAGGGTTAGCCGGTTAGGGACATAGGGACGTAGTTGATTTAAAATTGGTAACGTTTAGTGCATTTTAAAAAAAAAATTAAAGTGTAAATAAAATTTCAGAATAAACGTCACGGACATTTTTAAGTGTTTGCCCCATATTATTAACAATAATTCAGATATTTTGAATTCTCATTAATCTAAACTTAATGGGTATGTTACATCATTACATGCCCATCTTGTTAATTTCTTACTCTCTGGTTAGCTGAGTAATTTCCTAACGTTAACAACGTCAACCTTCCACTATAAATGAAGAGAATTACACTTCAATACGTAAGCTATCTCCACGTCTGCGAATCCTAGGTTGAAAAAGTCAAAATTACCCTCACACAGACCAATAATTACCCTACAAATAAGTCCCGTTAACATATTCACAGAACTAGACAGCATCCGAGTTTCAGACTATTTCCACCTTTCCAATGAAGAAAGAATTCGCCATCCCGCCGGTTGTTTTTCCGTCCGGCGGACGGAACCCCCAAAGCCACAGAATCCCAACAGCACCGTTTCAACGCCCTCCATCCTCAAAACCATCCATCCCCTTCATGTCCTTCGACATCGATCCAACATCCTCCTTCTCCGCCCCTCCCTACGGCGGTGGCGCCTCCACCTCCACCTCTTTCTTTTCCGATGAGCCGTCCTTACTTGAAGAACTCGAAATCAACCCAACCTTAATTTACAAAAAAACTCTCTCCCTCCTGAACCCCTTCCGAATCAACTCATCCATCCATAACTCGGCCGATCTGTCCGGCCCATTTCTCTACTACCTCTCATTCTCTCTCCTTCAGATTTTTGCGGGAAAAGTCCAATTTGGCGTCGTATTGGGTTGGATCGTCATGTCCTCTTTCATTTTATACAGTTTCTTCAATTTGTTGGAGGGAAAGTTTGGAAATTTGGATTTGTACCGGTGTTTCAGCATAGTTGGGTACTCTTTGTTACCGATTTTGATCTTCTCGGCCGTGTCTTTGTTTGTTCCTCCTGGTGGGGCGGTGAGGTGGGCTCTGGCGGCTATTTTTATATTTTGGTCCACGCGGGTTTGCACGCAGATTCTTGTGACGCGGGCTTCGAGTGGCAACCAGCTTTTATGGTTGATTGCATATCCCTGCCTCTTGATATTTGCTTTATTTTCCATGCTTGTTCTGTTTTAGTTACTATATAGTAGGATTGGATTTTGCTTTTATATCTCCTTTTTTTTTTTTGTAGTTAATATTTTTATATTTTGAGTTGAATGAATGGGTCGTTGCTGTCTAGAGATGAATATACATGTGCCTGAAAAAAATTAGTTTTCCTTTTTAGTAGTATTTACAACCCGAGCGTTGCGGCGGGATTATTCATTTTGTTAATAATAAATTTATACGTGCAATTAATAAATTAAAATATAATAAAAAGATGGTAGATTGTTGTGCGATGATCAAATTTTGGTAGTATATGTTACATAGAGTTGGGTAAAAGTTTTGTGCACAAATACATATGCAAGTATATAATTAATCTGATCATTAAACCCATAACATTATATAACAATTATGTGTATATATATATATATATATATATATATATATATATTAATTTCTTGATAAAAATATTTATAATGTAACTAATAGGGTTAAAAATGGGTACCTCTTTCATTCTTAAGCACTAACAAATATTTAGAAAGTGTAATACACAATGTCATCGAGTTGTTATATTGATATGATTGTTAGTGTCATATTTGAAGTCTTTTACACATTACACAAACCCCACTAAGCCTCAAATATCTAACACGTGTACTTGATGAATTTTAAAGAGTTCATGTCTCAAATACGCTTACTTGAACCAGAATTCAAACATCCAAACGAAAGGGGAAACATATGAAGAATGTGCTAGTTTCGGTTCTCAGACCTTAAGGAAAATTACATGTTACATGTGGAAACTGAAAAGCACGAGTAATAAACTAATAATTATGTTGGATCTTCATGTCAAACAAACACCATGTCCAAAAACATAGCAGTATAGTACCGTGTCGTACATAACACAATGTTATAGTTAAAAAACGAATACATTGCCTCATTAGTTTTTTATCCATTTTTGGCAATTGTAGAGGCACTCAGTATTACCATAATGTCAAAAAAACTATTAATGTTGATGAAAATGATTTATCGGATGCTAATACTTAACAAATCATGCAAAGCCACAATTCAGATAATAGAATACAATAGATGAAAAAGACATAAATATAAACACGGTGAGATATAGTTCATAAAATAAAGCCATAACCCCTCCCATTGAATGCACTGTCACCATAATTTGAAGGTTTCCATAAAACTCTTTTGCACTTTCAACAGTATTTAGAATTGTTTGTAGCATGAGTTGTTGTGTAATAGTTGGTATGTATTTATAGGGAGAAATTAGGTTAAATAACGGAGAGTAATGATAATAGCTCAATTTCGGTTGGATGTCCCTTCAAGTTGTCACCCACTTTCAAAGTAGTCTCTAAAGTTCAATTTTCGTTAGTTAGGTCTTTAAAGTGACATTTTGTTGGCGTTTTCGTTCCTTCAACCCAATTTGACCTCAACCTGACCCATTTTGATTAATTTTGACCCAATTTTAATATTTAAAAAATATTTATTTAATATTTTAAAATAAAATAATTTGAAAATAATTATTATTATATTTAATACTTTAAAATAATATTTATATTTTATATTTAAAATAAAATATATTTTAAAAAAGTTATAAAGATAATTATTATTATTATAAGCAAAAAATATTAGAAATTTTTATTTTTTCAAAAATGAGTAAAATTTCATAAAATATATATTCAAAAAAAGTACATAAGAAAATTAAATATAATTATTGTTTTAAACTTATTTTAAAAATAATTTTATATTTTAAAATATTAAAATTTTGGGTTGGGTTAAACTGAGTCGGGTTGGGTCAAAATTGGTCAAAAGGGGTCGGGTTGAGGTTAAATTAAGCTGAAGGAACGAAGACGCCAACAAAATGTCACTTTAAGGACCTAACTGACAATAATTGAACTTTAGGGACGACTTTGAAAATGGGTGACAACTTGGAAGGACAGAAGTGTCATTCAGTCGTACTGATAATATCATAAAGTAGTGATTTTAGGAGATAATAATTAAATTAAAAATGATAATATCATAACAGTTCACATTACAAAAACACCTTAGATTTGTAATGATTTAGGAGATTATAAATTTAAAATATTAATTTGGGATTAAAAAAGTAGGTATTTTAGGAGATAATAATTAAATTAGTAATGATAATATTAGAATAGTTAACATTATCAAAAGCAGTTTAAATTTGTAGTGATTTATGAGATTATAAAATTAAAATATTATGAGATAATAATTAAGTAATCTGTAATAATTAGAAAATAATAATAATAATAATTATAAAATTACTTTGTTTAAACCATATTAATTGGATTGTTATTTATTTTGGGTCAAATAGCCATTTAATTTATATGGGCTAAGATATATTAATAAATGATGGATAAATTAAAATTTTAAAATTTGGGCCTTAAAACTAATTTAGTTCAATTTATAAGTGGGTAATATTAATCCTATTCTAATTAGGAGAATTAATAAGACAAAATAATAAGTAAATATATATATAAAACCTACTCTTATTTCATCACGTCGTACGTCAAATAAGAATTGTGGAAAAGGAGCAGTATGAGGAGGAGAGATTGTGAAGATCGAAGATCGAGAAATTAATTTTTTTCCATACATATAAAGTCTCATCTATTATTTCGTATTGAAAGCATGTGGAGGTTTTTTTTTCATGTTTTTGTTTTGGTTGAGCTCAGTATTGGAGCGGAGGGCATTAGCCTTAATTATATATATATGAGTAATTGCTCAATCGTGATTTGGAATGGGACAAAAATCATAATCCTCAAAGTTGTTGTTTTCATTTTAGAATATAATAATTATATATATATATACTTTGATGTTGAGAGTTGAAGTTAAAATTTATAATATACTACCGCATATTGGCTAAATTAGTTAATGATTTTAACTTAAATGAATGTTCTTGTTTAACAATAATTGACCTGCATAAATATTATAAAAAATTATGAAATATAATAATAAGGTAACATAATTAGTTAATCAAAATGTGGTGGTAATAATTATAAAATTTTGAAATCTTGATGATTAACAGAATTATAAAATTTGATGACTATTAATTAATATTTATAATTTTATCAAACTTATATTAATTATTATTTTGTTTAATTAGATCGAACGGGAGGAATTTAATTGGGATAATAATTTTGGGTGTTACATTGCTTAATTCAGGTACGGATTCCGTACTCTTTCAGCGAAACTCTTTTGTTTTTAATTTGTTCGTTTCGTTATTCGTTTCGAAATTTAGTTTTGCTTCTCATAATTGTTCTTTCTTAAATTCGTGAGAATGTTTCATTTTGACATTAGTAATTGAAATTAGTATTTGTACTCTTTTGGTCTACAGTGTGTCAGTAGCTAATATTTATTTCGATCTTTGTAGAAAGTATGTGTTAATATATTTGTGGACTTTATGTTGATATTTCGCTTTAGTTTAACACGTATAACGTTAGAACCCATTTGTGTTGATATTGTGCCGCGTGTGTTGTGACATTATATTTTGTTAGAATACCGTAGGGTATACCGAAGCTATAACCACCGTGGGGGTACCACAGCGTATCCTCTTGGCACCGAGGCATGACACCTTTAGTGGCGGCGGTGTGATCATCCACTGGCGTCTCCGTTTTGTGCTCGGTGGGAGTTGGCCATTGGTGTTTTGTTGTGGGAGGCGTATGGGTAATACCTAGTTTTCTATTACATTCGCTCGGATTGGTGATGTTTGTGCCAAACACGCCTTTCGATTTACATGCATTGGACTCATGATCCAATGTGTGTGACTTTCTTGTGTGGCATTATGTGATTTTTCTGTGTGGCATTATTGGACTTGCACTCGTGTGGCAAGGTATATTCTATTTTGTTTTGAGCTTCGGTATGAAATAACACCCAACCATTTGATTCAAATTTATTATTTCGTTGTGTTAGTTTTGTTCGTTTCGTTTGATTCATTTCATCTCATTTCATTTAAATTGAGTTAGTTATTTCGGTTCATTAATTGTATTCTATATCCGTGATTGGGCATTTGGCTCACGCTTTGTGTTTTTCTTCCTGGCAGTAATCGAGGGGACCAAGGGGCAAGTGTGACGAGCTTCCTTTAATCCAATAGTTTTGATATATTTTGTTAGGTTTCAATACATTGATTTATTTAAAGTTGTAATAAGTATTTTAGATTGTGGATTGAGCCAGTGTGGCATTTATTATGGTTTGTCTTATGACATTGAATTATTATGAGATTATTCTTTTGTGATTTAGAGCCCTGTGATCTTCCTTAGTTTTGTTGTGTTATAAGTAACCTCTCTTTCTATTTTGGGAAGGGGGTGTTACTGAGTTGGTATCGAGCGTGTTCTTTCTTGTAGAAAACCTATTTAGGTTTGACCATGAGTTATGGGTAGACTTCGGGTTAGATTTTTTGTTCATTTGATTTTCATTCATGCCATCATATCCGCTTATATTCAAATTTGTCTCTAATCTTCTTTGTTTATATTCGTGATCTCTTTCTAAGATGGCTCAAGATCAACTAGAGATTCTTTGGAGGCAGGTAACAATAGGGGAAGAGGTGAAGGTCGGTCAACGAAAGCAACCTAATGATCAAATTAATGCTCAATTGGCTACCTTGGTGAATCAAGCGATGAACCGAAGCTTTACCTCGGTTGGTTCGCACGGTGTGGTACAGTAATGTAGTTGTTTGCCACCGTAAATTTCGGCGGGAGAACCCGGAAATAATGGTCCACGAATAAACGTTGAGGAAGGAACGCGAGATAAGTCGTGGTTAATAGGGGGTTCCAATGTACGTGTGGTTGGAAATGTTTGAAGCGAAACCCAGATCTTCGGCTTCCTACCTCCAACTCCAATTGATGCGAGAGAATTGGATTGCTCACCAGAGAAGATTTTGATGTATTGGGGTGCTCGGATAATCGAGAGAGTATTGCTTGCGGTTTACAAAATTTGGAAGGGATGCACAGAGGTGGTGGAAAGCGTTGAAAAGCGACAAAGGGTGATGGCTATGTTGAGACACTTAGTTAGGCGGAGTTTTGTGAGGTCTTCTATCGCCAGATACTTCCATTTCGGGCCGATAAAGAGGCCTATCTTTAGACTATCTGTCCATTCGACGGAGAAGATGATGAGTCCATCACGGACTTCATGACGAGGTTTACTAGGTTAACAGGATTTGCGGGAACCTCAGCAGGGACTGCAGCAGAACAGGCGGAGAAGTTCAAGTGGCGGATTCATTATAGGTATCGCCAGCATCTTATTAACAACAAGTTTCCAGACGTGTCAGCAGTGGCCAATGCGGCCAAAAATATTGAGATGGACCGACATGACTTTCGGTCTTCTAAACCGGAGGGAGTCGAAAGAGGGAGAGATGACCGGCAGGTCAAGCTTCGATCAAGCATGGGAGAAGTCAAGGTGGCGGTTGAGCAGGGAATCGTGGTGGCGGCGAGGGCGTGGGCGTGATGAATCGAGCAGGGGTTATCGCAGATGCCCTCCAGGGCAAAATCGTCAACTACCTTGGTACGGACAAAATCGCCAAGAGCGATGAATCGTCATGCAGGGCAAAATCGTGGTCGTTATCCAAAGAACTAATAACTCCTTATGCTACTTGTGGGGCAAATCATCCAGGGAAGGCAAAGTACTGACTCACCTGGTGCATGCTTTTTTGTGTGTAGATGGATGGGTCATATTGCTTAGGGATTATGCAGGTCCACGCGGAAATGGTGGAGGTGGTGGTGATAATCAGAAGACCCCAACTTATTATTAATGAAATTTAATTTTCTCTTTATTATTTTGAAATAGTAAGGGTTGATTTGATTAATGTGGATAGTTAGGGGTAAAATACGCAAATATTTCAAAATAATGAAGTGGTTATAAAATATTCATTGTTATCGGGAAAATATTCAGACTGCTTGTTTGGGAATATTAAATACGACGCAAGCGACCATATGTGGGCCCATAACGGAAAAAACGATTGGATGAAGAAAACGACAAATATAAGTTGTTTAAAAATAACTTGGCGTAGTTATTACCAGAATTAACACCGTTGGAATACCGGTGGTGGTTAAAAACAATAATACGCGTTGTTCAGACAAGAAGACACGGTATTGCACCAATTATTGAAGGCACTACTCAATAATGGTTTATGTAATTCTTGCTCAAGTATTTTATTTTATTGATTCAATAATTGCTACTACCGACATTTTATATTCTTTGTTGTTTCAATAATTGTTATTACACAGTATTTTCCATTATCGAGCAATAATTCATATTATCCGAATAATATTATTAGATAAAATTATTGACAATGTCTAGAAAGTTACATTCTAAGGAGAGGTTTGGTCATCTAATTGCGGCCAAGAAGATAAGGAGAGATCCTTATTGGAAGCCCCTCTATCCCGTGAAGCGCCAGGTTGTCGATAATGTGATTCTCATAATATTATTTATGAATAATTAATTATTGATTCATATGATAAGGAAAATATTGATTTTATGTGGGTATAGATGGAGAAAATTTTTAATGAGACAATTGTTGAAAATTGAAATTTTATCTTTTTACGATAAAATAATTTATTTAAATATATTATTATATTATAATAATATAATAATGGTGATATTTTTACAACGAATGTGGGATATATGAGTATACGAGGAGGAAGAGTATTTTGTTGCAATAAATATTTAAAACATGTTAAACATGTCTAAATTGGACCCCATTTATCGACCGAAATTTGATTATAGCTTGTAAAATCGCTAGTTTGTGGATTTCGGTCAATTTCATTTGGAATTTGGAAAAACTTTCTTCGCAAAGTTGTAGAGAATTGAATTTCCTATAAAAAACAAGCTTAGATTTGAATTTTTTGATAAAAGGCTATTTATTATGAATTATTGAAGTTCAAGTTCAAATAATTAATTTTTGGGAGTTTTAGTTAATTATTTTGAGAAAAACGTTTTTGCAACTAAGTTGGCCTCACATGTGATTCAAATGGGCTGAGATCAGTTGTTCAGGTGGGCTAAAGAAAATGTGAAAAATATATTAATATTATATTCAATTTTACGCTTTGGTGTTCTAAGCAATTTCTATAAATAGGGTGCTTAGGTTAGAATTGAAAATCACAATAAAACTGAAGTTTCTCTCTATTTCTCTCTCGATATATTGAGCGTATTCTTGTGAGTATACTTTGAGTATTGTTAGACGGCTTGAAGTTCCCTTCAACTATACCCGGTATTCAAATTTAAGTCTTTAATCTTTCGAGGTAAGGGATGTTATTTTCTTTTCAAATGATATTATTTCTTCAATATCATTATCTTTGAAATATTGGTTGAAACTTTTATCAAATTTGGAACTTTTCCATGTCAAGTTCTTATTCATGAGTTACTTATTCACGAGTTACTATTCATGAGTTCTTATTCACGAAAGTTCTTATTCACGAGTCTTATTCATCTGAAGTGTGAAGATGTTTTTGGAAAATTTCTATCTTTTGGTGTCAGAGTTACTACTCATGTATACTGGACTATTCACGATATCGATAATTATTCAATTAAAAATAAAATTTCTTCTTTTTGTCCAAAATATCTATTCGGATACTAGCTTTGATTGTATCCATATTTTGATCATTCTTGAATTTTACACCACTATGATTATTTTTGAGGTATTTTTGAACATGGATAAAACAAAGTACTGAATCCTTAATCCTTAATTCTTGTCATTTTGTTTTCTTTGGATTCGTTTCTTTAAAAATATTTTCATCATCCTCGGTCTTAAATGATGATATTATTGAATATCTTTGGCACGTAGTAGTAAAGATGAATGATTTCGAAGAATATCTTCGGTAGTAGTGCAAAGATGAGCAGTGTTTAGATGAACATGACTAATCGATGAATATCTTTGGCCAGTAGTGCAAAAGATGAATATTTGATTCGGATGTATATTGATTGATGTTCTGAGGGGATAAAAGATGGCGATAAACTTTTAAATTCATACATAGAAGATAGTAGTTTGCATTCTCTACTTAACTCTTCTAATGAATTATTATTTCATTGCAAGAATATTGATTTAAAAAATAATGCCTATTGTATTCTATTAGATTTTTCCTGTTGAAGACTAACGCGTAATTTGTTGTATATTATCTTAGTCATAATATTCTTTCTTGGGCTAGTTGAGCTCACCCTTTTCCTTTTTGTTCCATTTTTCTTCTCGGGAGGCGAGAATATAGCGATGCAAGTCTGGGTATGGAATGAAGGTTTTAGAAAGAATTGTTTAGTAGTCCTCACCATTTTGTAAAATAATGTATCAATAAATGTGATGAGGATTTATTTGAGTATAGATATTATACAGAAGATAATATTTGTATTCAAACTCACAGCTTTCTTGTTGTAATAATAAAGTTGTAGTTGTTTACGTACCATGTATTGACAACTCGAATGGGTGATGTATACCTATTTTTGGGGCGTCACGATCGGGGATAGGAGGGTACCAGTTTATAGTGATGCTTTAAGAAGGGCTTGGGGTGTGTTTTGATGCAACACGGTAAGGTGATTGCTTATGCTTTTAAATTGACTTAAACCTTACGAGGTGAATTACCCCACACATGATTTGGAGTTAGCAATGGTGATCTTTGCCTTAAAGATTTGGAGGCATTATTTGTATGGAGAGACTTGTGATATCTTCACCGATCACAAAAGTCTTAAATACATTTTCACTCGAAGGAGCTCAATATGAGGCGAGGCGTTGGTTGGAGCTTTCTAAAGGATTATGATGCTTTAGAATTGGTATCACCGGGGAAGGCAAATGTGGTTGCAGATGCTCTTAGCCAGAAAAGAGTTCGAGTGTAGCAACTCTTATTACACAACCTCAAATTTTATTTTCGGATATGGAGCGGATCGAGTTGGAGTTGTATGACGAGGTTCTGGATGGGCATTTGGCGGGTATGAGAGTGGAGCCCTCTCTTATCTCATGGTCAAAAAGCTCAAAAGGAAGATGGGGAGTTGTGGAGTATGTACGCAGAATCTAGAGGAGGCAAGCGATCTGAGTTTCAGTATTGATGACCATGGTGTGATTTGGTTGGGTGAGCGGTTGTGTGTACCATCGAGATCCAATCATTCGAGAGGTGTGTTGGTTTGAGGTTCACGATTCGCCATTTTCAATTCATCCGAGTTCTACAAAGATGTATAGGGATTTGAAGAGGAATTTTTGGTGGAATGGGATGAAGCGAGATGTGGGTCGAGTATGTTGGGAAGTGCCTCACTTGTCGCTAAAGTGAAGATAGAACATCAACGAGCTAGTGGCTTGTTGCAACAGTTAGACATTCCAGTGTGGAAGTGGGAGGATATCACGATAGATTTTGTGACTGGTTTGCTGAAGACTTTCAGGAAGAATGATGCCATATGGGTGGTGGTGGACCGGTTGACCAAATCGGCACACTTTTTGGCTATCCATGAGGGTTACTCGGTGGATAGATTGGCACATATCTTTCAGCAGGAGATTGTTAGACTTCATGGTACTCCGGTGTCTATTGTTTCAGATCGGGACCCCCGGTTCACTTCAAGGTTTTGGAAAGGGTTTCAACGAGCTTGGGGTACTCGGCTCAACTTCAGTACTTCTTTTCATCCGCAAACTGATGGGCAATCTGAAAGGACTATTCAGACGTTGGAGGACATGTTGAGGTCTTGTGCACTTGAGTGGTCGGGTAATTGGGATGACTATTTGAGCTTAGTTGAGTTTGCTTACAACAACAGCTGGCATGAAAGTATTGGAATGGCCCCATTTGAGGCATTGTATGGTAGGAAATGTCGGGCACCAACTTGTTGGGATGAGGTTGGCGAAAGGGCCATAGAAGGGCCTGAGTTAGTCCAAATCACTACGGAGAAGGTAGCGGTGGCTAAAGAGAAATTGAAGTCGGCTCGATCACGGCAGAAGTGTTATGCTGATAAGCATAGGAGGACTTTAGAATTTGAACACAGTGAGCACGTGTTTCTAAAAGTTTTTCCTTGGAAGGGCATTCGTCGATTTGGGTTAAAGGGAAGCTTAGTCCACGTTATATCGGTCCATTTGAGATTTTGGAAAGGGTTGGTGAAGTTTCGTGATCGGTTAGCTTTGCCTCATGACTAGCTCACGTGCGTAATGTGTTCCATGTGTCGGTGTTAAGGAGTTATCATTATCATCCGTTGATGTGGTGCAATATCCGATTCGATAAGATTCGGGAGGATCTTACTTGTGAGGAACAATCGACGCGATTTTGGATCGTCAAGAGCGAATTATGAGAAGGAAGACTATTCCATTTGTTAAAGTTTTATGGAGAAATCATTGGAGCGGGGAGGCTACATGGGAGATGGAGAGTCTATCTGAGCGGAATATCCGTATCTCTTTGAAAATTAGGTGCGTTTTATTCTTTTGATTAGGGGACGGAATCCTTTTTAAGGGTAGGTGATGTAATGCAGAAAATAATAATAATAATAATTATAAAATTACTTTGTTTAAACCATATTAATTGGATTGTCATTTATTTTGGGTCAAATAGCCATTTAATTTATATGGGCTAAGATATATTAATAAATGATGGATAAATTAAAATTTTAAAATTTGGGCCTTAAAAACTAATTTAGTTCAATTTATATGTGGGTAATATTAATCCTATTCTAATTAGGAGAATTAATAAGACAAAATAATAAGTAAATATATATATAAAACCTACTCTTATTTCATCAATATCGTCAAGTCAAATAAGAATTGTGGAAAAGGAAGCAGCAAGGAGATTTAGATTGTGAAGATCAAGATCGAAATTAATTTTTTCCATACATGTAAGTCTATCTATTATTTCGTATTGAAAGCATGTGGAGGTTTTTTTTTCATGTTTTTGTTTTGGTTGAGCTTGTATTGGAACGGAGGGCATTAGCCTTAATTATATATATAAGGAGTACTGTTCAATCATGATTTGGAAGGGACAAAAATCTGCAATCCTGAAGTTGTTGTTTTCATTTTAGAATATAATAATTATATATATATACTTTGATGTTGAGAGTTGAAGTTAAAATTTATAATATACTACCCGCATAATACTAAATTAGTTAACTGATTTTAACTTAAATGAATGTTCTTGTTTAACAATAATTGACTTGCATAAATATTATAAAAAAATTATGAAATATAATAATAAGGTAACATAATTAGTTAATCAAAATGTGGTGGTAATAATTATAAAATTTTGAAATCTTGATGATTAACAGAATTATAAAATTTGATGACTATTAATTAATATTTATAATTTTATCAAACTTATATTAATTATTATTTTGTTTAATTAGATCGAACGGGAGGAATTTAATTGGGATAATAATTTTGGGTGTTACATTGCTTAATTCAGGTACGGATTCCGTACTCTTTCAGCGAAACTCTTTTGTTTTTAATTTGTTCGTTTCGTTATTCGTTTCGAAATTTAGTTTTGCTTCTCATAATTGTTCTTTCTTAAATTCGTGAGAATGTTTCATTTTGGCATTAGTAATTGAAATTAGTATTTGTACTCTTTGGTCTAGTGTGTCATGGCTAATATTTATTTCGATCTTTGTAGAAAGTATGTGTTAATATATTTGTGGACTTTATGTTGATATTTCGTTTTAGTTTAACATGTACACGTTAGAACCCATTTGTGTTGATATTGTGCCGCATGTGTTGTGACATTATATTTTGTTAGAATACCGTAGGGTATACCTGAGCTATAACCACCTGTGGGGGTACCACAGGCATGTCCTCTTGGCACCGAGGCATGACACCTTCCGCGGTGGCGGTGATCATCCACCTGGCGTCTCCGATTTGTGCTCCGGTGGGAGTTGGCCATTGGTGTTTTTTTGTTGGAGGGGATGGGTGCGACCCTAGTTTTCTATTACATTCGCATTATGGATTGGTGATGTTTGTGCCAAACACGCCTTTTCGATTTACATGCATTGGATTCGCGGTCCAATGTGTGTGACTTTCACTGTGTGGCATTATGTGATTTTCTGTGTGGCATTATTGGACTTGCTGTGTGGCAAGGTATATTCTATTTTGTTTTGAGCTTTCGGTATGAAATAACACCCAACCATTTGATTCAGCCTATTATTTCGTTGTGTTAGTTTTGTTCGTTTCGTTTCAGTTCATTTCATCTCATTTCATTTAAATTGAGTTAGTTATTTTGGTTCATTAATTGTATTCTATATCCGTACTGGGCATTTGGCTCATGCTGTGTTTTTCTTCGGCAGTAATCGGGGACCAAGCGCAAGTGTGATTTGAGAGCTTCCTTTAATCCAATAGTTTTGATATATTTTGTTAGGTTTCAATACATTGATTTATTTAAAGTTGTAATAAGTATTTTAGATTGTGGATTGAGCGATGTGGCATTTATTATGGTTTGTCTTATGACATTGAATTATTATGAGATTATTCTTTTGTGGTTTTAGAGCCTGTGATCTTCCTTAGTTTGTTATTGTTATGAGTAACCTCTCTTTTATTTTTGGAAAGGGTGTTACATAATATAAAACCGTTTAGATTGAAAAAGTGGTGATTTAGGGTAACCTCTCTTTCTATTTTGGGAAGGGGTGTTATAAAATCAACATAGTAAGTTATGATTGATATTATTTGTTATTTTAATTTTGTTTTAAATGTTTTAAAAGCTGTATAATATTATGTTGTAATATAATTATAAATGGTATTATATTATGTTGAAATATAATTTAATTAGTAATGATAATATCATATAGTATTCCTTCTTCATGCTTTAGATAGATGGTGATTTTGTTATATTAGGTGTATTATAATATTATACCATATATGATATAATGTATGGTATAATATTAGAAAAATAATGATTCTAGGATATAATAATTATGTTTAGAAAAGTAGTGGATTTTGGGGATTATAAAATCAACATAGTAAGTTATGATTGATATTATTTGTTATTTTAATTTTATTTTAAATGGTTTAAGCTGTATAATATTATGTTGTAATACAATTATAAATGGTATAATATTATGTTGTATTTATAGGAGAAAATTAGGTTAAATAACGTAGAGTAATGATAATAGCTCAAGAATGATAATATCATAAAGTAGTGATTTTAGGAGATAATAGTTGAATTAGAAATGATAATATCGAGCAGTTGACATTACCAAAAAAGGTTAGATTTGTAGTGATTTAGGGATTATAAATTCAAAATATTAATTTGGATTTAAAAAGTAGTGATTTTAGAGATAATAATTAAATTATTAATGATAATATTAGAATGATTAACATTATCAAAACAATTTAGATTTGTAGTGATTTATGGGATTATAAAATCAAAATATTAATGTGGGATTTAAAAGTAGTGATTTTAAGAGATAATAATTAAGTAGCGATAATATAAAAACTGAAATAATGAATGAGCACATTAATTAGGTAGGACATGTGTTACAATTTGGGAATGACAAATGTCATGCAATGGTGTTATGTACTACTACCTCCTAGATTCACTAAAAAGATTGTCGTTTAAAGTTTTTGCGCATGGATTAGAAAAGTATCATTTATTAAAGTAAAATTTGTTTGAAATTCTATCACTACCCCTTTATGGGAAATTGAAAACTATTAATACAAAGAAGAGAATTTATTGGGACAATGAGAGAAGGTAGGGGTAATATAGAAAAGTAAATAATTTATTTTTCTCGAAAGTTGTAAACAACAAACTTTTTGGAACAATTTTTTTTTTCTAAAACGACAATCTTTTAAGAACGGAGGGAGTACAAAGTTCTCGTTTATGTGATCTAGTGGTTCGATCGTGTAGAGCACATGTCAGAGTACACATCAACTTAACAATATAAAAATATTTTAAGTTATAAAATATAACTTTTGAATTTTGATATTTTGTACTCTCTCCGTTCCTAAAAGATTGTCGTTTTAGAAGAAAAAATTTGTTCCAAAAAGTTTGTTGTTTACAACTTTCGAAGAGAATAAATTATTTACTTTCCTATATTACCCCTACCTTATCTCATCGTTCCAAGAATTCTCTCTTTCAGATAGTTTCAACTTCCCATAAAAAGAAAATATGTAATTTCAAACAAATTTGATTGGGTGTTCTAGAAGCGTATTTCAAAGCTTATTTACTTTGTAAGAGTCCGTTACAATGGGTTGGGTTCACCATTCAGTCTGCATGATTGAGTTGATATTACATTAGAACTAGTGTTGATTTTGGTGTTTTTGAGAAGAGTTTGAGCTTTGTCATTATTTATTTATTTTTATCATAATAGAGTATTTTGTAATCTCCATAATACTCAATTTGCAACCCAGAGTAAGAGATCAAGTTTTACATGGTCTTTGATACATTTTTGGATTTTTCATTTAATGACCATTGAAAAGAGGATCAAGTTTTTAATTTTTGTACAAGTTTTAGTAAATCGTATTTGAAGTATGTTAATACTTGATATCTTCTTACTACTCAGTACTCAATATCTTAGCAGCATTAAAGAATTGGATCAGATTGTTCGTTAGGTATTCTTTTGTGTTTTTTGGGTTGAGTTAGTGGAGGCACCCGCAGCCGCTCTCCCCTAAAGGCTAAAGCAAAACATTCAATAAAACTTGATTCTTTCAATTGGTATTTTTGCTTATATTCTATTTTGCAAGTGTCTCCTACTCTCTATACGTTTTGAACCCATGACCAGTTCGAGGTTATGGAAAACATAAATACATCTTGGTTATGCTTGTTGTCATTTGTTAAAATGATCATATTCTCCTACTTTTGCTGCATGATATTTGGAATTGTAGAGTGTGTAAAGGTTTAGGTTTTAATACTGCCAAGGAGGGGGTATATATATATATATATATATCCAGGGCTGATATGGTTTTGTGAACAATTCCCCTGAAGCATAGGGAACGTATGTATGGAGAAAATTTTTAAGAAGTTGATAATCTATAAATAAGCAGGAAAGTGAAGATAAGAAGATGATGAGAGGATAAGGAGGAGAAAAATGAAGGCAGTGAATTGTATCTATGTAGGTTCTCAGACATCATCAGGCTTAAGGAAAGATGCATTACAACATCAAAGGAAATGAAGAAAGGCTGTCAGATTGACTGAAGCTGAAGCTTGCTTGGCTTTTATAAAGGTAGCTTACTAATTAGAAAATGTCCATTGATTGCACGCAAGATGAACTCCTTGCATTTCTTATGTTCTAAATCATGTTAGACGGAGTTGGGGATTCTTGCTACTTAATTAGTGAAATCACAACATTTTGTAATTGTGTACCATCATTTAGGAATGAAGGACCATTGGACTCCAACGTTATCGGGTACTTCTTCATTGTTCTTGCCACATCTTATTCTTGGACTGAAATTAAGTGATTAGATGACTTTGATTATCGAAATTGATCAGAAGATTTGCCCAAAAAAGTAAAATTTTGAAGTTTTGAGTGGAGATTGAATAATTTAGATTTTCTTTTTTAGTTTTATTAGGAATATGAAATTGATGAAAAAAGAGAGACTAGTATCTTACCTTACCGCACAGTAGTTGTGCCGAGGCTTTATTTTTTAAACCGAGACTAAAAAGATTCTTTCTTTATAATGTGGGGCTAGGCTTCACACAACTGTTTGTTTGGCTGTTAATTTCTCAGTTATTGGATCAAGAAATGGAGGGCTAGATCGGATACAAAATATGAGTTTGGTTTGGTTTTAATTTACATAAAATGGTTATGGGTTTAAATAAGAACTAAAATTATATTATTCAATTTTAATATAATTTATATGGGTTGAATTCAAATGGTTATAGTTTTAATATAGGCATATTCATATTTTATTTTTTGAGATTTATGTACTTTTTCCTTTTTTAATTAATCATCTTTCTAATTTTTCTAATACATTATCTTTCTAAAATAAATTAATATACTCTCTCTCTAAAATTTATATAATGCTCATTCAAAATTAAAATTAATAATCAATAAATATTATTTTTTAGGCGTGGGCGGGAATGAGAGAGTGGGGGGGTATATACATAATTAATAAATATTATTTTTTAGGGGTAGGGGGTAGGGATAGGGGGTAGGGGGTGGGGGGGGGGGGGTAGGGGTGGGGGTGAATGAGTGTACATAATCAACAAATATTATTTTTTAGGGTGGGGGTGGGGGGTGGGGGTGGGGGTGGGTGGGTATACATAATTAATAAATATTATTTTTTAGGGGCGAGGCGAGGAAGGCGGGGTGGGGTGGGGTGGGGTGGGGTGGGGCGGGGGGGTTGAGGTGTATACGTAATCAATAAATATTTTATTTTTTTGGGGTGGACATGTTTAATTACCCTAGATAAAATATTGATGAAATTATGTTCATAGTGAAAGTATATATAATATGAATTCACAAGTGTATTGTATTTATACAAATAAGTTAAATAGTTAAACTAATTTTAACTCATATTTGTAATTAATAATATGATTCAAACCCGAACCAACATATAACTAAAAAATTAGTTAACATATTCAATAGATTTAAGTGATTTTAGTTAATTATATAATTTTTATCCTAAATTGTGAGGTTTAGGATAGTGACTCGTGTGTGAACGAATGTCTGGAGTGTATAAAGTTTCACTTTTTCAGCTTGTATGGTTCATATGGGACCAAGTTTTATTTGACAAAAATGTCCCTACTAATCTTTAATATTTATGAATTGAATTATCTTTATTAGATTTTTTTTATAAATAACCCATCTCATAAAAAATTTCTATCTCTAAAGTTTCACCATCCTCATATTTTCCAAATAAGATCTTCATATATATCTCTTAAGTAAAATAAAATATAAATATTATATGTAGTTCAATTGATAGACTTTTGGGGTTGCTATTTAAAGTTCAAGATGAAATAATATTTTATTTAGAATTTTTTTACCATAATTTAGTATAAAATTATTCTTGTTGTGCAAATCAGAGTTAATAAAGAATTATGTTGAAAAGTATAATTAGGAAGAGTTTCTTCTTTTGATACTAATAAAATTAAAGAGATACAAATAGTTGGGGGTAGAAAAAGGTTGGCACTAAAAAATACATTTAGTTATCCTTTCTTTTTTTTGGTTTATTTAACAACTTCTATTAGTATTGACGCGTATAAAGAATATTTAGTTGGTATTTGACTTTTGCAACAATAATTCTATTTTATGTTAATTAAGTTATTCAATAATTTATTTTACGTTAATAAATTATTTAATATTTTATATGGTTAGTTTTGTTCAAAAAATTTAATCTCTTGTGGTGAGATTATAATACTTGATATTAAATAATACTTTATTTTAAGTCATTTTGTTATCTCAAAACTAATAATCCCCGAATCTAATTTTAAAACAAACAAAAACTTGAGATTAATAGTATACTTTCAAATGTTATCCTAGTAAACAAACATAGCCTAAGACCCTAAACGCCTGCATTTACGAGTTTTAAAAAATGAGAAAAAAGAAAAAAAATGGACGGAAAATTTAAGTTTTCTTTCCAATTTTATATTTCGAAGTTTTTTAATAAAAGGAAAAGAAAAAAATAGATGTAAAACTTGGCCATTTTTTTCTTGAAAGTTTTTCATCCAAAATTTACCGATTTGGACCTTAAAAGAATTTGAATAACTAATATTTTATAATTCTATATTATCCTCAACTTTTAATATAATAAATTTAAAATTACAACTCATGTCCTCAATTTTAAATTTTCTATTTTTTTTTATTAAAACTCGTAAAACAAATACAAAGGAAAACTTCAAATTATTTATTTATTTTTTTTCTGTTCTAATTTAAGTTTTCTATTCTTTTCTTCTTTGTTCAAAATTCAGAAACAGAGCGTTATTTTTTGTTCAAACTTTTTTTCATGAATTTGGAGGGATTAGAAAGGTGAGAAAATTAGATATTTTATATTATCTTAAGTAACCTTTCAAAATACATCATGTCATTTATCACATTAATATGCAAGGGTAATATAATAATAGTGTCGTTTAAAAATAAAAATATTTTTTATTATTTTTAAGTCTATTTATGAGAGATTATATAATCTCTCGAGAAATATGAGACTAAAAGTCTATTTATTTTAATTTATTAAATAACTTTATAGGTGTAATAGTCTCGCATTAAGACACTAATAATTTCTCGTAAAAGAATTAAATAATATTTTTTGCGGTAAGCTAATTGTGATCTTGCCGATCGATACTTTTAGATTATATACATTTTTTGGAATTTGACACAATTAAGCGTCAGCCTATCCTCCGTTTTTTTTTTGGATTCTTTAAAGTAAAAAAGACGTACATATCCGAAGTTTGTTGTGTTGTGGTTGGTGGGTGGAATGGAATGACTATTCTAAAATATATTTGGTTAGTCAATTAAAATAAATATTTTATTTATTTAGTTATTCACTTTCAAATTTTAAAATTATTTTTTATTTTTTTCTAAATAGGTGGATTTATTTTATTGATATGCCAACCTTCTTTCTTTTTTCTCTTCGTTATCTATCATCATTTATTTTCTTACATTTTTATATTATTTTATTTTCCTACAAAACGCGTTATGTTTATGTTTATTTTGAATTACTCTTTTTGTATTGTTTAAAGACAAATATTTTTTCACTAATATTAGAGTCAAAAAATATTTTTATAAAAATATTCATATTCTATTTTTATAAAAAAATACATACTAATTTTTATTTTATTAGTAAAAAAACATGTTTGTATTTACAAAATTAAAAAAACATGTTAACAGTATGTATTTTTTCTTATAAAAATAGAATATGAATATTAGTATTCATATAATTAATTTTTACTAAAATACATACTGTAAATATTAACGTTTAGTAATATTTTTGTAAAAAATATTACATATTGTTTTAACGTTTTTGTAATTTTGTAAATACTATATTTAGTATTTAATTTTTTATAAAAACATACTAAACAATTAATGTTTTTATGTATTTATAAAATACACATACTGTAAAAATTACAAAAATAGTATATGAATATTAAAAAATTACATAAATAGAATATGAATATTAATGTTTTTTGTAATTTTGTAATATGCATACTGTATTTAGTAAAATTAACGTTTTTGTAAATTATAGTATGCATTTTTTTCTTATAAAAATAGAATATGAATATTAGTATTCATATAATTAATTTCTACTAAATACATACTAATTAATTTTACTAAATACATACTGTAAAAAACATGTTTGGTTAATGTTTATATTTTTATTTTTGTAAATACATACTGTAAAAAAAAACTAACATTTTTTTGTAATATACATACTGTAAATATTCATATTAACGTTTTTTTTTTGTAAATTACCGTTTAATTAACTCCTTGTCGTTTATTAATGATCATATAATTTCAAAAGGAAAATAAATTAAACGGTAACTTTTTAAGGTACTAAAAAGTATAACATGCTATTGTTATTTTTAAAATAAAGAGTTAATTACTATTTTATAAAGAAAAATAATATTCCACAAGGTCTCAATCTCATGAAAATTTCATGTGAGGTGCGTTTGCTGAAATATTAATTTTCCATATGAAAATATTAATTTTCTTCAAATATATAAAAGTACTTGTCATGATTTATGTTTTCACTGATTGCTTATATATATTTATACTTATTTACATAATACTCTCTCCGATTCTTTAAATTTTTTAAAAATGAATAAAGTATAATTCTCACACAAATTTAAAAAATAAAAGTAAAAAAAATAGAGTAAAAATTTCATATTTATACTTAATGACCTCACAAGATTATTTTTCATTTATTTTATAAGTTTGTAGTATATAAAAAGTGAAAAAGATCATTTCACATTCAATTCATAATATAATTCAGTATAAACTAAACACTTAAAGTTGAATTTAATTTTATTTCTGAAAGAATGAATAGAAAAACCAAACATAAAAATAAGAATAATTATTCCATTTTTAATTTACATTTAATTCTTTTAAGTCATTCTATTCCTTAATTCATTTTATCCCATAGGCTATAGGTACCAAAGAATGAGAAACAAACATAGTGTGCACCAAAACCCGTCATGGAAGAGTGCATTAAAAGAACTCAAATTCCATACGACACAAAGTAAATGCGCATAATAATGGACTCTTTTTCTTGCAAATGAGATATTTAGGAAAATAGTAGTAATAATGTTGGCACCAACAAAGAAAATTTAATGTGACTAATTGTCATGTGTCACAATACAACTTTTACTACTTATTATGGCTCTTTCCTAACGTTTGAGTAGAGGACAAATGAGATATTTAGGAAAATAATCGTAACAAAAAAAATATTAGAAAATTGATATTTTTATATAATATTCTCTCATATGAAATTATGAACATACAGTGAATTCACCTTGATCATGTAAAAATATTAAAATACACGTAAGAATAACAATCTCAAAAATTAATATTATTAATTGTCATCTCTCATAAAACAATCTTGACTACTTATTATTAGGGGTAAGCTTGGTGCGGTTTGAAGTCAAAATCGCACACAAAACTGCTTAGGTGCGGTTTGATAAATTCAAAATCGCACATGAAACAACTTCTGATTGGTGCGGTGCGATTTCGGTTCTAAAATCAATTGAAACAACAAAATTTTATGCAAATTAAATTAACAATTTAGCATCACACTATTAAATATCACTTCGATAACACACAATGTTTTGTCTAAACAAAATCTAAATATAATAGAGTAATATGATGTAAATTGTTATAGTAGAATGTAGTAGAGTAAACAAAAGCAAAATACAATCTTTGCTACTCTACTCTTAGTAACAATATGTTGTAATATTCTTAATAACAATATGTTATAATAATTTACAGGCTACTCTACCATATTCCATCATATTGTTACTAAGAGTAGTTCAATCATATTACAACATATTGTTAATAAAAATTATATTACGCTAATATTATAATCATAATACAAAGAGTCAGAAAAATATTATAGGTTATTCTATCAATATGGTGCAGTTTCAATTTTAATATATACAATTTATACAATTTTTAATACAATTTTAATTTTAATTTAATTATTTACTCGGCCCTAATTGTTATTACTTTTTCCTAATGTGGCAAATGAGATATTTAGAAAAATAGCTGTAATAATGTCGGCACCAAGAAAGAAAATTTAATATCCATCTCGTTGTTGCGTAGCACAGGTAATTGTCATCTCTGACAATAAAACCTTTTACTGCTTATTATGGCTCTTTCCTAAAGTACGTGTGCAGGACAAATGAAATATTTAGAAAAATAATTATAATAATGCCGGCTCCAAGAAAGAAAATTTAATGTCATCTGTCACTATAAAACCTTTACTACTTATGTAAACAAATATTTTCGAAAATATTATTACTATCACATAAAAAAACTCATATAATATTTATATACACATATACATATATTTATAGGTCCCACATATTATACATAGGTCCTCGTTATGTATATATATGTATATGAATATTATATAAATATTTTTATGTGATAAATTATCGATTGTATTTTCGAATGCAAATACATCTTATCCTATTTTTATATATATAAAAATAAAATTTGATATTCATAATTATATTTGTATTCGATCAATAATAGTCAAACATAGATATTATATATTTATATATTCGTATTCGTTTTGTATAATATAATCTAAATAGATATATCAAATATTCAATTATTTGTGTATTTATAATTCATATTCACTTTGATTCAAAATAAAAATTTAAAAGTTTCAATTTTTTAATTTCATTATCTGTAATATATACTATTATTTAATATATATATAAATATAATAAAATAGAAAATAATTATATATATATATATATCATAGAAAATATTAACAAATAAATCCGAGTCCTTTGAATACACACAGTCTCCTTAAAGCAAATTTATTTCCTCACTGGTGCTAAGGATTAAATGAATAATTGCTTCCCAAGATAAAACGGATTTTCAGTTATTAATTAGAAGCACTTCAAAATTAAGAACACATCGAACCAAATTTTTATGTAATATACTGAACTTACAAAATGATGCATGAAAAATAATGCATGTATATACTTTACGTAGCAGGATTCTGCAGAATCGGACTTTTTACAAAAGCAGAATCTGAATTGCAAAGAGGAAGGAACGAATTTTTTTTTCTTCTTGCGAGCGGGGAAGGAAGGAAAGGAACGGGAAAATGATTACGTATTTCTTTTGGCGCGCCAATATGGATTAATTTATAGACTAATCCGCAGTTTATTACCGTTAGGATGCGTCAAAACTACGTAGTATTGATAATAACTTAAAACAAAATCTGATAATTTATTAAATAAATTTTGTCCAAAAAGTTATATATCACGACCGAAACCCCGACTCCACGACCGCGAGCTCTCCTACCAAGCCGACGGACGGCGGATGGCGGTGGCCATGGCAGCGGTGGGTTTCAAACCATGCCTGGCTAGGTCCTTTCTCTTCCACAAAAGTGGGGTGCCCCTTGGGGCCCTTTCGCAAATTTAGCCTCGTATTGCGACACGGTCATATTGTTTTGCTCCAACTTGATAAACTCCACCTCTTTCACGTGACGAATACTTTCGGGAAAGTACTTGTCGTTGAATAACACTCTTGGAACTTCTACCAAGATATCTTGAGAGTGCGTCAGTACAGTATCGTTTCTGATTCCCACCAAGATCGCCTTCTTCACGCAATATGAACGCATGGAAAGGAACCTTTTGCTCCTGAGCATCCCAAGTCATCAAATATCTTGGTGATCCGCTTATCCATACGCTCAAACCTTAAGTGGTTTTGCTCTCCAATAAACTCCGGTGGTCCCAGCTCCTTGAACTGTTTAAGCAGGTAGCAAATCGTCGAGAGTTTTCAAAGAGTGTTTCCACCTACATTTTGGATGAGAGCTGCTCTCTACCGATGTCGCACGTGAATCAGATAAAGCCCTGAACATTCCATCGTTCATCATTTGGTTAGTGTTGTTGTGTGCATGAGGATTGTCGCCTTCCTGATGCACATTATTTTGATTGTTGATCTGTGGAGACTCGACGGTCTCTTGTGCTCCATTGTTATTCTCAATATTCTTGAATGCCATTTTCAAATACTGCCACAAAACAAGGGTTAATTGACATGCAACATATTATCCATATACTCGACCAACCAATTAAATACCAAATAAACTTAGGTAGGTCATACTAGCGAAAAGAATTCCCCGTCTCTCCCTCCTAGTTCTAGTCTCACATCTTAGCCAGGATCATATCCTAAGCTTTGATACCAATCATGACGCCCCAAAATAGGTATACATCACCTATTCGAAGTCGTCAAATACATGGTACATAATACAAATACAACTTAATTATACAACCTGTCGTGGTAAAGTACGACAAAACATAAGTCGTGAGTTTTAATACAAATATTATCGCCAGATAATATACAAACTCAAATTCAATATTATTACATTTATTTTCCATTATTTCTTTGAATAGTGAGGACTACTAATGCTATCATCTCGTCCGCTACCCGCCCTCGACTAGTCCTCGCTACGTTCTCATTTTCTCAAGAGAACAATAAAAGTAAAAGGGTGAGCTCAACTAGCCCAGTAGAAAATATTATGACTAAGATAAAAGTAGAATATATTATCGTTTGCCTTCAACAGTGTTAAACTGATACACTATAACAACCATCAAGTTTAAGCTGCAATGAACAAGCAATCCATTAAAAGAGTCAAGAGAGAATAAAATCTCCTATCTTTTATGATTTAGAAGGTTTTTCATCACTTTTATCATTTGGGACTCGACTTAATAAATAATCCACATCATCGAATCACCCCCACTCACGACTCAAGGATATTCTTTAGTATCACGACCACAATTATCCACGACTACGTGTAAGACCGAAATTTTTAAATAAAAAGGAATTTCCTTTATTTTGAAATAGTAAGGTTGATTTGATTAATGTGGATAGTTAAGGGTTAAATCATGCAAATATTTCAAAATAAGCAAGTGGTTATAAAATATTCATTCATTGTCGGGAATATTCGTTTGGTGCGTGGAATATTCAGATCTTGTCGGGGAATATTAAATGCGACCACAAGTATGACCATGTGTGGGCCCCATAACCTGAAAAGCGATTGGATGAAGAAAACGACAAATATAAGTTGTTTTAAATAAGCGTAGTTGTTCTTAAGATCATCATTGGAATACCCGGTGGTTAAAACACACTTGTCGCCGTTGTTGAACAAGAAGCACGCGTGATTGCACCAATTATTGATTCTTACGTGAGAAGGCCTTTACTCAATAATGGTTACTGTAATTATCGCTCGATGTATTTTATCGAGTTAATAATTCTTTGTGTTGATATTTTATATTCACATTGTTTCAATAATTGTCATTACGGTATCTTTCATTATCGAAGCAATAATTCATATTATCTGAATAATATTATTAGATAACATTATTGGCAATGTCTAGAAAGTTACATCTAAGGAGAGGTTTGGTCATCTAATCATTCGCTAGCAAGAAGAAGAAATTTTATTGGAAAGCCCTCTTCTTTGAACCGCACTCGTTGTCAATATTGTGATTCGTAATATTATTTGTGAATAATTAATTATTAATTTATATGATGAGGAAAATATTGATTTTATGTGGATATAGATGGAGAAAATTTTAAAATGACAATTGTTGAAAATTAATATTTTATCTTTTTTTCGATAAAATAATTCATTTAAATATATTATTTTAATAATATATTAATTGGTGATATTTTTACAATGAATGTGGGATATATGAGTATATGAGGAGGAAGAGTATTTTGTGGCATTAAATGTTTAACACATGTTTTGTGTGTTGGTGGACACAATTATTAATAGAAATTTGATTATAGCTTGTAAAATCGTCCGTTTGTGGATTTCGGTCAATTTTGTTTGGAATTTGGAAAAACTTTCTTCTGCAAAGTTGTAGAGAATTGAATTTCCTATAAAAACTCATGAGATTCGAATTTTCTGATGAAAGGGCTATTTATTATGAATTATTGAAGTTCAAGCTCCAAATAATTGATTTTTGGGAGTTTAAATTATTTTTGTTAAGAAAACGTTTTTTGTATTTTTTTGGACATCATTAACATGTGTGGCTGGTGTTTTGACCAAAAGGTGGGCTAAGGAAAATTTGTATAATTATATTAATATTATATTAAATTTTTCTGCTTTTGGTGTTCTAAGCATTTTTCTATAAATAGGGTGCTTAGGTTAGAATTGAAAATCACACCGTAAACCCAAGTTTTCTCTCTATTTCTCTCGATATTTTGAGCGTATTCTTGTGAGTATTTTGAGTATACTTTGAGTATTGCTAGATGATCTGCAAGTTCCTTCAAACCTTATACCCTAGATTATGATTCTGTAAATCTCGATCTTTCGAGGTAAGTGGATATTATTTTTTTCGTAATGATATTATTTCTTCAATATCATTATACTTTGAAATGTTGATCTGAAGTTTTTATCAAATTTGGAACTTTTTCATGCCCGGGAGTTATTATTCATGGGTTATTATTCATGAGTTCTTATTCACGAGTTCTTATTCAGCGAAGTTCTTATTCACGAGTTCTTATTCAAGTACTATTCATGAAGCGTGAAGATGTTTTGTGGAATTTCTATCTTTTGGTGTCTGAGTTACTATTCACGATATCGACACTATTCACGATATCTGACTATTCACGATATCACGCAGATTATTCATAGAAAAATAAAATTTTTTTTTTTTCGTCAAAACATCTATTCGGATACTAACTCGATTGTATCCATGTTTTGATCATTCTTGAATTTTACACCACTATGATTATTTTGAGGTATTTTGGAATGGATAAAACCAAGTAACTAATCCTTAATCCTTAATCCTTGTCATTTTGTTTCATTTGGATTCGTTTCTTTAAAAAAAAAAATATTTTTCATCATCCTCGGCCTTAAATGATGATATTATTGAATATCTTTGGCTCAGTAGTGCAAAGATGAATGATTTCGAAGAATATCTTTGGCACAGTAGTACAAAGATGAACAGTGTTTAAATGAATATGACCGATCGATGAATATCTTTGGCCTTTAGTGCAAAGATGAGCAGTGTTGAGATGAACATAATCAGTGATGAATATCTTTGGCTCAGTAGTGCAAAAGATGAATATTTGATTCCGGATGCATATTGATTGATGTTACTGGGGATAAAATATTGATGATGGATCGTTAAATTCATAGATTATAGTAGATTTCATTCTCACGTAACTCTTCTATGAATTATTATTTCATTGCGAATATTGATCCCGAAACTTGTTGTTTATTGTATTCTATCGATTTTTTCTCATTGAAGACTAACGATAATTTGTTGTATATTATCTTAGTCATAATATTCTTTCTTGGGCTAGCCGAGCTCACCCTTTTCCTTGTTGTTCCATTTTTCTTCTCGGGAGGCGAGAATGTAGCGAGTACTTAGTCGGGGTATGGAATGAAGATTCTAGAGAGAGTTGTTTAGTAGTCCTCACCATTTTGTAAAATAATGAATCAATAATGTGATGAGGATTTATTTGAGTAGTATAGATATGTGTGGCGCCCCCAAAATTAGGTATACATCACCCATCTTGAAGTCGCCACTTACATGGTATGTAATTTAAATACAACTTATTAACATAAGCGCCGTGGTACAATACGACATAAAGCGTGAGTTTAAATACAAATATCGCTCTACTAGATATTATACAAACTCAAACAAAAAGTCCTCATTATGCTTATTATCACACTATTTTTACGAATAGTGAGGGACTACTAATGCTATCTTCAGGACCATCACTCGCTTCCCGACTCGTCCAAACTATATTATCATTTCACGAGAGAACAATGAAAGAAAGAAAGGGTGAGCTCAACTAGCCCAAGAAGAAATATTATGACTAAGATAATGCGAGAATAAATTATCGATAGTCTTCAATAATGTTAAACCGATAAAATACAACAGATAACCGGTTTAATCACAGTAATGAATATTGTAATCCATTAAAAGAGTCAAGTAGAAAATAAAGTCTACTATCTTTTAGGTTTTAAAAGGTTTTTCATCTTTGTTATAAATTGAGACTCTCGACTTTAATAAATATTCCACATCATCGAATCACCCCTCGCACTACTGGCCAAGGATATTCTTTTAAGTATCACGACCACAATTATTCATGCACTCACGGCCAAGAATATTTGTGTATTCATTAATGGTCATGATCATGCCAACAATCATCCATCAATGCACTACTGGCCATCGAGGATTTTTATCACATCATTTGTAACATTACGATCATGATTACACCGAATAGTCCTGGTCATAATCATACCAAGTCCATCTATGCACTACAGCCACGGATGACTTTGAAAAAATATAAACATGAGGATGATGACAATGATATAAGAATTCAATAAAACAAGTTCAAGAATTATTTTATCCAGGAATTATTAAATTCAAATTGTCAACACGATCATTTGTTTTTGTAGAGTAAAATTCAAGAATGATCGGAAGAATATTTCCATGAAAAGATATGGATGAAACGCAAATATCAAGGATATTCTACTAATTTCATGGAGTATAGAAGTCAAAGTTTTAACCAACCTGGGTATAATAAAGAATGGAATAACAAAAGAAATCACCGTGCATGCGATGATCGCATGCATAAAAGTTATTCCAATGTAATAATAAATAACGGAACGGTCGGTGTGAAATTCACACCAAGCGGGGATGTTCCAATGAGAATAATAAAGATGGAACCGAGATCCGGTGTAAAACAATGTATGGGATATTCCAATGTAATAATAAAGGCGGAACCAAAGTGTAAAACACGTGACGGGATGTTCCAAATGAATAATAAAGAGGCGAAACCGGTCGGTGTAAAACCACACGCATGTGATGTTCCAGCGGAGAATGATAAAGAGCGGAACCGGTCCAGTTGTAAAACACATGCAGACAGGATGTTCCAACAGTAATAATAGAAGAATGTCACCAAGTATAGGTAAACCACTTATACAAAAGTTATTCCAACAGAATAATAAGCAATGGAATAACAATGATTCTCTTCTTGAATAAGAAAGAATAACACCCCTTACATTTGGTAGGAGATTGAATCTTATGAAGGTGTAGTAACAAAATACTCTTCTTTCTTCTCTCTTATTCTCTCTATACTTTCTCTCTACATAGCTTGAATGAATTAAGTGAAAAATAATGAAGCCCAGGCCTCTATTTATAGAAGATTTCTAGACTTAAGACCTTAGTGTGAAAAGGCAAAGTGGCTTGACGACGGTTTGACGCTACCAGTAATGTGAAACGACAAGTGGTTCGGACATGTAATGTGAAACGACAAGTGGTTCGACGTCCCGTAAAGGTAATTACTATTAACGAAGGTAAATACTATTGTGAAGGTAAATACTATTTACAAGGGTAATTACTATTAGACGAAGGTAAATACTATTCACAAGGATAATTACTATTGTTGAAGGTAAATACTATTCACAAGGGTAATTACTATCGATTGAAGGTAAATACTATTCACAAGGGTAATTACTATTGACGAAGGTAAATACTATTCACAAGGGTAATTACTTATTGACGAAGGTAAATCTTATTGATGAAGAGACTCTTAGATGATGACATATGAGCCCCCATAAAATAATCAAACTTACCACAAATCATAACACATATTTAATCTTTCAATAATTATTAATCATTTATAACTTGTCGTCTCAATTATTGATTTAATACTATAACATATTATACGATGATCTAATGTGTGATAATTGAATCAATAATATAAGAGATATGATGCAAAGAATGATCAGTAGCAATAATTGAAGCATAAGTGAGTGACTTCTCACGTAAGCATCGATAATCAATACCGTGTCTACTTACGCAACCTACACGCGTATTCTTTGTACTTTTACCAAGGGTAGTTCAACAGCTTTTAACGGTAACACCTCGCCGTTATTTTTATAAAAATATTTTTGTCGTTTTCTCAATCCGACAATAATGTTGTGGGGTCCACCAATGATTGAGCCATTATGCGAATATTCCCTAACAAAAAGAATATTCCCCACCAAACGAATATTTTATAACAACTTGCATACTTTGCAAAATTTATAAATATTACCCACAACTATAACATTATATCAAATTTATTCCATAATATTCAAAATAATATTTATAGAAAAATTCATCTTTATTTATAAAATTTGGGGTCTTACAACCTCCCTTCTTATGAAATTTCGCTCTCGAAATTAGAGTACGATACTGGTATGTCGAAGAGGTAAGGATACCTTGATTTCATTTCGATTCTAACTCCCAAGTCATTTCCTCAACATCGTGGTTCCTCCATAAAACTTTGACTTGAGGTATAACCTTGGAGGCGTAGAATATGTTCTTCTTATCCAAAATTTGAGCAGGAACCTCTTCATACGTCAAATCTTCCGCTATTTCGTCCAGGTTCTAACTCAATAATATGGTTCGGGTCTTTCACATATTTACGTAACATAGATATGTGAAAAACATTATGAACACGAGACATATTTGGCGGTAAAGCGAGTTTATAGGCCACAGTTCCTACTCGATCGAGGATTAAAAATGGACCGGATGAATCGAGGATTAAGTTTTCCTCTCCTTCCAAATCTTGTAACTCCTTTCCATGGAGCGACTCTTAACAACACATGATCTCCTATATCGAATTCCACGTCCTTTCGATGAAGATCAAGATAACTCTTTTGTCGATTTTGTGAGGTTTTTATATCGTTGTCGGATCATTTGAATCTTTTAGTAGTCATACGTACCAACTCCCGGTCCCAACAACAACGTTCACCCACCCCTCATCCCAAAGATCTTCGGAGAAACGACACTTTCTTCCATACAATGCTTGAATGGAGCCATGCCGATACTTGCTTGATAAGCTGTTGTTGTAGGAAAACTCCACCAATGGTAAGAACTTGTCCTAACTCCCTTGAAATCAAGGGACAGAGTCTTAATAGATCTTCAAGAGTTTGAATAGTCCTCTCCGACCGTCCGTCAAATCCCGAGGATGATATGCCGAGCTAAATCGTAAATGCCATGCCCATAGCTTTTTTGCAAACTAACCCAAAATCGTGAAGTGAATCTTGGGTCTCGATCGAAACTATGGATCTTAGGCATACCATGCTGATCTTACAATCTCGTTTAATACATACTGAAGCGAAGCGTTCAAGTGTATAAGTTTTCTAGATATGTCGGAAGAAATGAGCAGACTTGGTCAATCTATCAACAATGACCCAAATCGCATCAATGCCTTGAGAAACTTTAGGAAGACCCAGAACGAAATCCATGGTAATGTGCTCCACTTCCATTACGGAATTTCAAGTGGTTGCAATGGACCTTTTGGTACTTGATGCTCCGCTTTAACTCGTTGACAAGTTAGACACCTTGAGATAAACAGTATTTATCTCTCTTTCGTATTGCTTCCACCAAAATGTATGGCGAATATCATGATACATTTTGGTACTCCCGTGATGGATTGCAAATGGTGTGTCATGCGCCTCCATCATGATATTATACTTTAAATCGAGGTCGTTAGGAACACAAAGTCTGGAGTTGATTTCAAGTATTCCTTCTTCATCGATTCTTGCTTAGGCATAGCACCTTCTTCGACTTTCTTCCTCATACGTCACCTCCAGTGCAGCTTGGAAGCGACTTTAACTTTATCAATTAAAGTCGGTTCTACTCGTATACTCATTTGTCATCACACGTGTCCCTGAGTCTTTAATTCTATCTCCATCCTTTGCAAGTCACACAAAATGGGCTTTGCGTTGACAATATCGCACTTGTACTTGCATATGATTTCTACTCAATGCGTCGGCTACCACGTTTGCTTTTCCGGGATGGTATTGGATGGTATGATCATAATCTTTTCAGCATTCAAGCCAACGTCGTTGTCGCGTATTGAGTTCCTTTTGAGTGAAGAAATATTTGAGGCTTTTATGATCCAGTAAAGATCTCCACTTTCTCCCATACAAGTAATGCCTCCACATTTTAAGTCACGAAGACAATACCGCTAACTCTAGATCATGAGTAGGATAATTCCTCTCATATTCTTTGAGTTGTCGCGAGGCATAAAGCTATAACTTTTCCATGTTGATAAGAACACATCCCAACCCTTTTCGCTCAAGCATCATCGTAGATGACAAATCCTCCGAGGCGGATGGTATTGTCGTAGCGAGTCTTTGAAATAAGTCTCTCTTGAGTTCTTGAAAACTCTTCTCACATTCTTCGCCTCCAACCGAACTTTGTATCTTTCCGAGTCACCGGTGAGTCGATGGAATAGCGATTCGAGAAAATCCTTCCACGAATCTCCGATAATAACCAACTAAACCGAGAAAGCTACGTCGCGATCCATCGATTGAAGTTGTTCCCGACTTTGAATAGCTTCAATCTTTCTTTGGGTCAGCAGATATTCCATGACTTGATACCACGTGCCCAAGGAATGCTACTTCTTCAAGCCGAACTCGCATTTCTTGACTTCGCATAAAGCTTATATTCACGAAGCTTTTGGAGTGTCGACCTCAAGTGTTGCTCATGATCTTCACGGCTTTTGGAATAAATAAGGATGTCATCAATAAAGGCGACCACAAAGTGATCTAAATATTCCTTGAATACTCGGTTCATCATATCCATGAAGGCGGCAGAGCATTAGTCAATCCAAAGGACATGACTAGAATTCATAATGCCCTGCATTGAGTTCCGAAGTCTTTGGAATGTCGGTGGTTCTAATCTTCAATTGGTGATATCCGGAACGAAGATCAATCTTTGAAAAGAATTTGGCTCCTTGCAATCGGGTCAAACAGTCATCAATAATGGCAATGGATACCTATTTTTGATGGTGGCGTGATTCAACTCCCGATAATCAATACAAAGTCGCATACTCCCATCTTTCTTCTTCACGAATAGAACAGGGAGCACCAAGGAGAAGTCTTGGGGACGAATAAAGCGATGTCTAACAATTCCTGCAGTTGGGTCTTTAACTCCGAAGTTCAATAGAGCCATTCGATATGGGGCTTTTGAAATAGGTTTTATCTGGGTTCAAGGTCGATACAAAATTCAATTTCACGCTCTGGGTAGGCCGAAGTTCTTGGGAATACGTCGGGAAATTTATTAACAATAGGAATATCGTTTAAAAGCGGCGTATTTTATTTAAATCTGTGACATGAGCTAAGAAAGCTTGACATCCGCTTTTCAATAAACGAATAGCTTTATGGCTTGAGATGGCCGTGATTGATTTTAATGGTTTGGTCGTTTGAATTCGCATAATAGGTTGATTAGGAATATGAAAGCTAACAACCTTTACGAAAACAATCAATTTTGCATGATAAGTAGTTAACCAATCAATCCCAGAATCACGCCAATCGCAAGTATTTTTAATGAAATAAGATCGACAGTAATGTAATGAGGTACCGATTTGAACCAAACAAGACTTATAAAGCGAGTGGATGTAATGAAGGTTTCTCCAACGGAGTTTCCACAGATAAGTCAAAGTCTAATTTCTCCGAGTCAAATTTAATCGATGGCGCAAGTAGGAGAAATAAAAGAATGGGTAGAACCCAGATCAAATAAAGTATAGACTTCATTAGAGTTTATGATAAGCTTACCCGTGATGACCTCATTCGGATTCCTTGCTCTTTGGGAGGTCACAACAAATGCTCTCCCTTGCAGACTACTAGGTTTGAATTTTCGGGATGGCCTTTGGTGCCTCCATCCTATTTGAATTTGTCTTGAAATGACAAAATCGAAGCTAAGTGACCTTCTCTTCCACAATTATAACATGCTTTTGGATGACATGTAGCGCAGTTTTGGTGATGTGTCCCTCTCCTCCGCATTTGAAGCATATGATAGGTGGTCTTTTCCTTCTTAACAATGGGTCTTTGGTCTTTGACGTCTTTCCATCATTGTTGAATCTCCTTTTCTTGAAATGTCCATTCTTATTGTTTTGGCCACGATTACCACCGAAGTGGTTACCATATCCGCTTTGTTGATTCCCTCCACGCTTGTTGTCACCGCCTCGATGACTATTCCATTTGGTATTATAATTTTCTTACCGCTCTCTTTTAGTTGCGTTGACTCATTATCGCGCTCCACTAATCGAGAGCCTATTTACAACATCCTGAATCAAACAAACACGGTTTATGAAATAAGATGTTGGCGTATTCCCGACTTCAAACCTCTTAAAAACATTCGCGCCATTCTCTCTTCATTATCCACCAAGTGGGGACATTGAAACCGTGATAACTCCGCAAATTTAGCCTCGTATTGCGACACGGTCATATTGTTTTGTTCAACTTGATAAACTCCACCTCCTTCATGTATGGCGAATACTTTCGAGAAAGTATTTGTCGTTGAACGACTCTGGAACTTCTCCCAAGATATCTTCAAGACAATTTGGTTGAGTACGTTTCTGGATTCCCACCAAGAATCCGCCTCTCCGCGCAACATAAAAGGCGTGAAAGGGAACCTTTGCTCTCTGGAGCATCCCAAGACATCAAATATCTTGGTAACTGTTTTATCCATGCTTCCGCTTGTAAGTGGTTTGCTCTCCCTTAAACTCCGGTTGGTCCCAGCTCCTTAAATTGTTTAGCGGTGACCGCCGAGAGTTTTCCGTGTTTCCACCACGTTTTGGATGTGAGTCGCTCTGCTTTCTTTGTTGCATAAATCGTATAAAGCCTCGAACATTTGATCATTTGTCATTTGGTCGGTGTTGTTGTTTGCATGAGGTTTGTCGCGCCTTCGATGCACATTATCTTCGATTATTGAGCATGTGGTGAATCAACGATCGCTGCGCTCCATTGCTATTCTCAACATTCTCGGATGTCATTTCAGAATCTTGCCGCCAAACAAAAGGTTAATTGACGTGTAACAAATTATCCTTATCTTACGACCAACCAATAAAATAACACATAAACTTAGGTAGGTCATACTTAGCGAAAGGTATTCCCGTGCTCTCCCTCCTAGTACTATTCTCACATCTTAGCCGAGGATCACATCCCTAAGCTCGATACTAACTGCATGGCGCCCCAAAATTAGGTATACATCACCCATCTTGAGTGCCACTTACATGGCATACGAGAATTTAAATACAACTTATTAACATAAGCGTAGGTATACAATACGACATAAAGCGTGAGTTTAAATACAAATATAAATCACTAGATATTATACAAACTCAAACAAAAAGTCCTCATTACAGTTATTATCACACTATTTTTACGAATAGTGAGGACTACTAATGCTATCTTCAGGACCATCACTCGTTTCCGGCTCGTCCCAAATTTATATTATCATTTCTGAAGAGAACAAATGAAAGAAAGGGTGAGCTCAACTAGCCCAAGAAGAAATATTATGACTAAGATAATGCAGAATAAATTATCAATAGTCTTCAATAATATTAAAGCGATAAAATACAATAAACAACCAGTTTAAGCTCAAGCGGAATATCTAATCCATTAAAAGAGTCAAGTAGAAAATAAAGTCTACTATCTTTTAGGTTTTAAAAGGTTTTTCATCATCGTTATAAATTGAGACTCGACTTTAATAAATATTCCACATCATCGAATCACCCCGCACTACTGCCGAGGATATTCTTTAGTATCACGACCACAATTATTCATGACTACTGGCCAAGAATATTTGTGTATTCATTAATGGTCATGATCATGCCAACAATCGTCCATCAATGCACTACTGACTAATCGAGGATTTTTTATCACATCATTTGTAACATTACGATTAGTCATGATTACACCGAATAGTCTCGGTCATAATCATACCAAGTCCATCTATGCACTACTGTGCCACAGATGACTTTCAAAAAATATAAACATGAGGATGATGACAATGATATAAGAATTCAATAAAACAAGTTCAAGAATTATTTTATCCAGGAATTATTAACGTCCAAATTGTCAACACGATCATTGTTTTGTAGAGTAAAATTCAAGAATGATCGGAAGAATATTTCCATGAAAGATCTTTGGATGAAACGCAAATATCGAGGATATTCTACTAATTTCATGGAGTATAGAAGTCAAAGTTTTAACCAATTTGGGTATAATAAAGAATGGAATAACAAAAGAAATCACCCGTAAATGCGATAGGCCTTTGATAAAAGTTATTCCAATGTAATAATAAATAAGCGGAACGAAGTCGGGTGAAATTCACTGCAAGCTGGGATGTTCCAAGCAGAATAATAAAGATGGAACCGGATCCGGTGTAAAAACACACGGATAGGATATTCCAACGAGAATAATAAAGACGGAACCCGGTCGGGTGTAAAACACACGATGCAGGATGTTCCAACGAGAATAATAAAAGGCGGAACCGTGTCCCAGTTGTAAAACACATGACGGGATGTTCCAACAGAATGATAAAGACGGAACCGTGTCCCGTGTAAAACATGCGATGTGGATGTTCCAGCGAATAATAATAGAAGAATGTCACCAAGTATAGGGTAAACCACTTATCTGAGTTATTCCAATGAATAATAAGCAATGGAATAACAACGATTCTCTTCATGAATAAGAAAGAATAACACCCCTTACATTTGGTAGGAGATTGAATCTTTGCTGGCGATTAGTAGTAATAAAATACTCTTCTTCTTCTCTCTTATTCTCTCTATACTTTCTCTCTCTATAGCTTGAATGAATTCGTGAAAATAATGAAGCCCTAGGCCTCTATTTATAGAAGATTTCTAGCTTAGCACCTTTTCTTAGTGTGAAAAGCAAAGTGGCTTGACGATTTGGTTTGGCGCTTTTGTAATGTGAAACGACAAGTGGTTCGGCCTTTGTAATGTGAAAGCGACAAAGTGGTTCGGCGTCTGGTAAAGGTAATTACTATTAACGAAGGTAAATACTATTGATGAAGGTAAATACTATTTACAAGGGTAATTCTTATTGACGAAGGTAAATACTTTATTCACAAGGATAATTACTATTGACGAAGGTAAATACTATTCACAAGGGTAATTACTATCGATTGAAGGTAAATACTTATTCACAAGGGTAATTACTATTGACGAAGGTAAATACTATTCTGAGGGTAATTACTATTGACGAAGGTAAATCTTATTGATGAAGAGACTCTTAGATGATGATATATAGACCCCCATAAAATAATCAAACTTACCACAAATCATAACACATATTTAATCTTTTGATAATTATTAATCATTTATAACGTCGTCTCAATTATTGATTTAATACTATAACATATTATATACGGATGATCTTGTGACAATAATTGAATCAATAATATAAGAGATATGATCGACGAAGATTCATCAGTAGCAATAATTGAAGCATAGGTGAGTGACTTCTCACGTAAGCATCAATAATCAATCACTTAGTGTGCTACTACGCAACCACGCGTATTATTATTACTTTACCACCCAGTAGTTCAAGCAGTTTTAACGGTAACACCTCCGCCAAGTTATTTTTATAAAAAATATTTTTGTCGTTTTTTCGATCAAATGATAATAATGTCAGAGGTCCACCAATGATTGAGCTATCAGTACGAATATTCCCTAACAAAAAGAATATTCCCAGACTCAAACGAATATTTTATAACAACTTGCATACTTTGCAAAATTTATAAATATTACCCACAACTATAACATTATATCAAATTTATTCCATAATATTCAAAATAA
Organism: Panax quinquefolius; assembly: GCA_020205615.1. Taxonomy (NCBI): domain Eukaryota; kingdom Viridiplantae; phylum Streptophyta; class Magnoliopsida; order Apiales; family Araliaceae; genus Panax; species Panax quinquefolius. Next base: position 20,660,172 of record CM035171.1, read on the forward strand.
TATTTATAGAAAAATTCATCTTTATTTATAAAAAGCTGGGTCTTACTGACTCCCTTCTTATGAAATTTAGCCCTCGAAATTAGGGTGCGATACTGGTATGTCGAAGAGGTAAGGATACCTTGATTTCATTTTGATTCTAACTCCCAAGTCATTTCCTCAACATCGTGGTTCCTCCATAAAACTTTGACTTGAGGTATAACCTTGGGCGTAGAATATGTTCTTTCTTATCCAAAATTTGAACAGGAACCTCTTCACGCTAAATCTTCCGCTATTTAAATCCTGGGTTCTAACTTCAATAATATGGTTCGGGTCTTTCATATTTACGTAACATAGATATGTGAAAAACATTATGAACACGAGACATATTTGGCGGTAAAAGCAGTCTATAGGCCTGATTCCTACTTCGATCGAGGATTAAAATGGAATAGATGAATCGAGGATTAAGTTTTCCTCTCCTTCCAAATCTTGTAACTCCTTTCCATGGAGCGACTCTTAACAACACATGATCTCCTATATCGAATTCCACGTCCTTTCGATAAAGATCAAAGATAACTCTTTTGTCGATTTTGTGAGGTTTTTATACGTTGCCGGATCATTTGAATCTTTTCCAGTAGTCATATGCGTACCAACTCCGGTCCCAACAACGTTGCTTCACCCACCTCATCCCAAAGATCTTTGGAGAACGACACTTTCTTCCATACAATGCTTGAATGGAGCCATGCCAATATTTTGCTTGATAATGTTGTTGTCAGGAAAACTCCACCGATGGTAAGAACTTGTCCCAACTCCCTTGTAATCAAGGACCACGAGTCTTAATAGATCTTCAAGAGTTTGAATAGTCCCTCCATTGTCCGTCCGTCCTCGAGGATGATATCTGAAAGCTAAATCGTAAGTGAATACTTGCCCGTAGCTTTTGCCAAACTAACCCAAAATCGTGAAGTGAATCTTGGGTCTCGATCGAAACTATGGATCTGCGGCATACCATGCAGTCTTAGCCAAGCGGGAGGAAGACTCGTGTTCAAAAATCTGGGAGGAAATGATAGCATTCACAGTGGTCACACGAAGCGATTCAAAGAGTTGGGACCACGGAATTCAGGAAGCCGGATCGATTAAAAGGCGAGGCGTGGGTCAAACAAATTACCAAGATATTCGATGTCTTGGGATGCGGAGGAACAAAAAGTTCCATTCGCCACCTTTATGTTAGTGGCGGCTGATTCTTGGTGGAAATCGTGAAGGCGTACCCATCCGGTACTGCACTCGGCATATCGTGGGAGACGTTTGAAGCATTCAATGACAAGTACTTTCCACGAAAGTATTCGTCATATGAAGGAAGTGGAGTTTATTAGACTAGGCGAGAATAACATGGCCGGTGTCCCGATCTGGCGAAGTTAAGCGGAGTTATCGAGTTCACCTCATTTTGGTGGAGAATGAGGAAGCGTATGACGCGGATGTTTACGAGAGGTTTGAAACCCGACATACGTCGATATCTCATTTCTCATAAATTTTCTCTCTATTCAGATGTTGTCAGCGGGGCTCGAGTTGTTAGAAAGCGAGATAACGAGATACGTTCAATAGGGGACCATAACCAGGAGGATCATCAAGAAGATAGCGATCATCGAATAACGATAACCGGTGAAGAAAGAAGAATATGGACAAAAGCGGTAACCACTACGGTGGTAATCGTGGCCATGAAAATAGAAGAAGCGAAGTGGGAGGAGATTTTAAAAGAGGAGATTTAACAACGACCGTGTGAAGGCGTCGGCAATGATAGAACTAGTTTTAAGGGAGGAGAGCGACCACCGGTCAGTATTTACAAATGCGGGAAGAGGGACATATCACCTTCAAAGCGCCCACAGACAGTTTAAGGTATGCTATAGTTGTGGAAAGGAAGGACATATCGCTTTCGAGATTATGCGGTGTGAAAACCTAGTTCAATGAGGACGGTGACTCAAAAAGCATCCCGAGAAAAGTCAAAGTCAACGATTAGGGAAGAAGCGTTTGTCGTGACCCGGTCAAAATGCAAGGAACCCGAACGAAGTTAGCAGGATAGTTAATTATAAATTCTCACGAAGTATATACCTTACTAGATATCGGTTCTACCCATTCTTTTATCTCTCTTACTTTGCGCTCAGCGTTTGAACTTGACTACGGAGAAATTAAACTTTGACTATCTGTGGAGACTCCATTAGGAGAAACTTTCATTACATCCGTTGTTTAAAAATCTTGCTTGATTCAAGTTGGCACTATCACATTATCACTCCGTTAACCTTATTTACATAGAGATATTTGCTTTTGATGTGATTTTAAGGTTAACTACTCATCGTGCCAAAATTGATTGTTTTCGTAAGGTTGTTAGTTTTCATATTCCTAAGCAACACATTATTCAATTCAAGCAATCAAACCATTTTAGTCAAACATTTTCATATCAAGCCGTGAAGTCATTCGTTTATTACGGATGTCAAGTTTTCTTAGTCCATGTTATGGATTTGAATAAAGACACGTCGATTTGAATAATATTCCGTTGTTATTGATTTTTCTGACGTATTTCTGAAAAATTTCGCTTACTCCCTCCAAGCTCGATATTAAATTTTGTATCGACTTTGAACCCTAAGACAAAACTCATTTCTAAAATCTCATATCGAATGGCTCTATTGAACTTCGGAGTTAAAATTCAACTATAAATTTGGTACTGAGCCTTTTATCTTGTGACTTCCTTTGTGGAATTCACCTAAGCCGAACTCTCTGTAGGGGCGTCATATTCGATGCGATAAGAACCGATAGGTGTCATTGTGACGTCTTTATCCAAGATTGGGATACGAAGTCCGCAGTTGAGAGCAACCTAAGTCGAGAATCGAAATACGTAGCTTTCTAAGCTTAGTTGGTTATTATCGGAGATTCGTTGAAGGATATTCTCGAATCGCTATTTTCGTTAACTTAGGCGACTCGAAAAGATACAAAATTCGAATGGAAAGCAAGGAATGTGGGAAGAGCTTCGAAGAACTCGAGAGAGACTCATTTATTACATGTTACGATCATGCCATCCCGGAAAAGCGAGCGTGGTAGGCGGCGTGTTGAGTAGAAGATCGATATTATCACGAAAGACGATATTGTTAAAGACTAATTTCGTATAATTTACAAATAATAGAGATGGAGATGAAAACCTAAGGTACCCACGTGATGATATCATGAGTATAATCGACTTTAATCGATAAAGTTAAAGTCGCTTTCAAGCCCACCAGGCAGGAGTTGATGCGTATGAAGAAGAAAGTACAAGAAGGAGCTATTAGGAAGCGAGAATTGATGAAGAAGGAATACTTGGAGTCCACTCTGACTTTGTGTTCCTAACGACTACGATTTGAAGTACAAGATTATGATGGAGGCACACAATCGCCATTTGCAATCCATCACGGAAGTACTAAAATGTATCGTGATCTTGACATACATTTTGGTGGAACAATATGAAGAGAGATTACGAAAGTTTATCTCGATGTGTTTAACTTGCTAACGTGTAAAGCGCGAGCATCTTGTACCTAAGGGTCCGTTGCAACCACTTGAGATTAGGAATGGAAGTGGGAACACATTACTTTGGATTTCGTTCTGGGTCTTCTGCGGTTTCTCAAGGCATCAATGCTATTTGGGTTATTGTTGATAGATTAACCAAGTCCGCTCATTTCTTACTGAGACGAGACTTATTCCTCAACGTCTTTCTGGTATATACGTAAATGAGATTGTGAGATGCATGGCATGCCGGTATCCATAGTTTTTAGATCGTGACCCAAGATTCACTTCATGATTTTGGGTTAGTTTGTAGAAAAGCTATGGAGCGCAATTTTCTGATTCATTTGGCATACCATCCTCAAGCGGATGGGCAATCGGAAGGACTACTCAAACTCTTGAAGATATATTAAAACTCGTGTCCTAGATTTCAAAAGAAGTTGGGATAAGTACTTGCCATTGGTGGAATTCTCATACAACAATAGTTATTAAACAAATATAGGCATGGTTCCATTCGAAGCATTGTATGGACCAAAATGTCGTTCTCGATATGTTGGGATGAGGGTGGGTGAAGCAACATTGTTGGGACCGAGTTAGTCGTATATGACTAATGATTCGACAACGATACAAAGCCAAGACAAGATCGACAAAAGAGTTATCGCGGATCTTCATCGAAAGGATCGTGGAATTTAATGTAGGGGATCATGTATTGTTGCGAGTTGCTCAGTGGAAGGGAGTTACAAGATTTGGGAAGAGAGGAAAGCTCAATCCATGATTTATTGGTCCATTTCAAATTCTTGACCGAGTAGGAAATGTAGCCTATAGACTTGCGTTACCTCCGAGTATGTCTCCGTGTTCATAATGTGTTTCACATATCGTACTTCGTAAATATGAAAGACCCGAACCACGTTATAGAGTTAGTTGTAACCAGGACGAGATAGCAGAAGACTTAACATTATGAGGAGGTACTGTCAAGATTTTGGATAGGAAGGAGCATGTCCTATCATGAAAGGTCATACCACAAGTTAAAGTTTTGTGGAGAAATCATCTTTATAGAGAAATGACATTGGGAATTGGAAAGCGAAAATGAAAGCGAGGTATCCTCACCTTTTCAAAACACCAGAACGTGACGTCAGATTCGAGGACGAAATTTCATAAGGAGGGAGGTTGTAAGACCTAGAAATTTTAAATAAAAGGAATTTCCTTTATTTTGAAATAGTAAGGGTTGATTTGATTAATGTGGATAGTTAAGGGTTAAATATGTGAAATATTTCAAAATAAGCAAGTGGTTATAAAATATTCATTGTTGTGAGGGAATATTCGTTTGGTCGTGGAATATTAGAATCTTTGTAGGGAATATTAAATGCGCCGGTAGCGCACCATGTGTGGGCCCATAACTTAAAGCGATTGGATGAAGAAAACGACAAATATAAGTTGTTTTTAAATAGCAGGCGTAGTTGTTGCTTGCATTAATCTTTGTTGGAATACCGGTGGTTAAAACACACTATCTGGCGTTGTTGAGCAAGTAGCACTGCGGTATTGCACCAATTATTGATTCTTACGTGAAGAAGGCACTACTCGATAATGGTTACGGTAATTCTTTGTTCGGTATTTTATTGAGTTAATAATTTGTTGTGTTGATATTTTATATTGTTTGTTGTTTTGATAATTGTCATTACACATTATCTTTCATTATCGAAGCAATAATTCATATTATACGAATAATATTATTAGATAACATTATTGGCAATGTCTAGAAAGTTACATCTAAGGAGAGGTTTGGTCATCTAATTGCTATGGTAAGAAGAAATTCTTATTGGAAAGCCCCCTCTTTCCTGAGGAGCGCACTGGTTGTCGATATTGTGATTACGTAATATTATTTGTGAATAATTAATTATTGATTTATATGATGAGGAAAATATTGATTTTATGTGGATATAGATGGAGAAAATTTTTAAAATGACAATTGTTGAAATTAATATTTTATCTTTTACGATAAAATAATTCATTTAAATATATTATTTTAATAATATATTAACGGTGATATTTTTACAATGAATGTGGGATATATGAGTATATGAGGAGGAAGAGTATTTTGTGGCATTAAATGTTTAACACATGTTTTGTGTGTTGGTGGACACAATTATTAATAGAAATTTGATTATAGCTTGTAAAATCGTCTGTTTGTGGATTTCGGTCAATTTTGTTTGGAATTTGGAAAAACTTTCTTCTGCAAAGTTGTAGAGAATTGAATTTCCTATAAAAACTCATGAGATTCGAATTTTTCTGATGAAAGGGCTATTTATTATGAATTATTGAAGTTAGAAGCTCAAAATAATTGATTTTGGGAGTTTAAATTATTTTGTTAAGAAAAACGTTTTTGTATTTTTTGGACATCATTAACATGTGTGGCTGGTGTTTTGACCAAAAGGTGGGCTAAGGAAAATTTGTATAATTATATTAATATTATATTAAATTTTACGCTTTGGTCATTCTAGCATTTTCCTATAAATAGGGTCTTGGGTTAGAATTGAAAATCACACGGCTGAAGTTTCTCTCTATTTCTCTCTCGATATTTTGGCGTATTTTTGTGAGTATTTTGAGTATACTTTGAGTATTGCTAGAGTGATTGCAAGTTCCTTGAGACTATATACATTATTCTTTAGAAATCTTGATCTTTCGAGGTAAGGGATATTATTTTTTTCGTAATGATATTATTTCTTCAATATCATTATTTGAAATGTTGATCTGAAGTTTTTATCAAATTTGGAACTTTTTTCATATCGGGATTACTTATTCATGGGTTCTTATTCATGAGTTCTTATTCACGAGATTCTTATTTATGAGTTCTTATTCACGAGATTCTTATTCATGAGTCTACTATTATGAAGCGTGAAGATGTTTTTGTGGAATTTCTATCTTTTGGTGTCGAGTTACTATTCACGTATACGGCACTTATTCACGATATCTAGCACTATTCACGATATCTGGTTATTATTCATAGAAAAATAAAATTTCTTTTTTTCGTCAAAACATCTATTACGGATCTAACTACGATTGTATCCATGTTTTGATCATTCTTGAATTTTACACCACTATGATTATTTTTGAGGTATTTTTGGGCGTGGATAAAACCAAATACGAATCCTTAATCCTTAATCCTTGTCATTTTGTTTCCTTTGGATTCGTTTCTTTAAAAAAATATTTTTCATCATCCTCGGTCTTAAATGATGATATTATTGAATATCTTTGCTTTTGTAGTGCAAAGATGAATGATTTCGAAGAATATCTTTGGCCACGTAGTGCAAAAAGATGAGCAGTGTTTAAATGAACATGACCGCGTGATGAATATCTTTGGCCTTTAGTGCAAAGATGAGCAGTGTTGAGATGAACATGACCCAGTGATGAATATCTTTGGCTGTGGTGCAAAAGATGAATATTTGATTCGAGATGCATATTGATTGATGTTCGAGGATAAAATATTGATGATGAATTTGTTAAATTCATAGATTATAGTAGATTTCATTTCTACGAATAACTCTTACATGAATTATTATTTCATTGCGAATATTGATCCGAAACTTGTTATACATTGTATACTATCAGATTTTTTCCTGTTGAAGACTAACGATAATTTGTTGTATATTATCTTAGTCATAATATTCTTTTCTTGGGCTAGTTGAGCTCACCCTTTTCCTTGTTGTTCCATTTTTCTTCTCGGGAGGCGAGAATGTAGCGAAAGTCTTAATCAGGGGGTATGGAATGAAGATTCTAGAGAGAGTTGTTTAGTAGTCCTCACCATTTTGTAAAATAATGAATCAATAATGTGATGAGGATTTATTTGAGTATAGATATTGTCAGAAGATAATATTTGTATTCAAACTCACAGCTTTTCTTGTTGTAATAATAAAGTTGTAGTTGTTTACGTACCATGTATTTGGCGACTTCGGAATGGGTGTTGTGTATACTATTTT
>CM035171.1:20667740-20820240 GCA_020205615.1 Panax quinquefolius
ATTATCTTCCATGTTAAAAGTCCACCAATAACATTTTATCTCTCGTAACATCAATCAACAATTCATGTCCACAATCATATGAATAACTCATAATCATAATTGTGATTACGAATTCCTTTTAATTCCTGTGACGAAGATAATTTTCATCACCTATCTTCACCCGAAAACATCAAAAATCATGGTTATACCAAATCACAATTCGCCAGAATTATTAAATCATCTTTGCGTTATGGTCAAAGATATTCATTATTATCACATCCATGAATTAATATTTCATCACGAGACTCACCAATAATTAATCCACATCATCGAATCATCCATGCACTACATGTGCCAAGGATATTCTTTAAGATCACGACCACGAATTATCCATGCACCATCGCCAAAGATAATTGTGTTTTCATCAACTGGCCTGATCATGCCATAAAATAATTCATCTTTGCACTCTTAAGTCAAGAGAATCTATAGCCATAATCTTACTTAAAACCCAGACGTCCCATCAATGCACTACGGGCCAATGAGGACTTTTTTCACATCATTTGTAACATTACGGTCATGATTATACCGAATAATCCCTGGTCATAATCATACCAAGTCCATCTATGCACTATAGGTCACAGATGACTTTCAACATAATATATATAAGCATGAGGATGATGACAATATTATAAGCATTAGTCAAACTAAATCAATGATAAATATTAAAGACTTTAAATTTATCCAAACATTATCAATCACTTAATAAAATTATAATCTAATATTGTTAATATTATAACAATATTTTAATCACTCATTAAACTTATAAACAATTTAATTTAATTATTTACACTTTTCCAAATAATGTATTTAATCATTCAAAATGCAATACTCATAAGATTTCATCACCAATAATCAAATTACTTATAAAAATCAAGATATATCTTATATAGGATTTTCAAGCCATAAAACTTATTTACCAATTTTTTTCAACTTCACATAACATATTTAATTCATATGTTTTGTAATTAAACCATTTTCATGAAAAATACCAAATCAGGTCCCAAAAATTATTATTTTCCTCGAGATTAAGCAGAATATAGTCCCATATTGAACTTATATTTTTTTCTAATTTTTAAAATTCATTTACTATTTTCAAAAATCAATTTCTAATTAATTCCTTAGGAAATTAGCTACCTCAAGGTTAACTCCAGAAATTCCCAAATCTTAAGGTGGATTTTACACATGTTAACGTGAGCTTCTAGTTTAAATTTCATGGTCACTCTGAGTTATAGAACTCCGATTATAGCATTTTCTCGTAAAAACCTAAATATTGAAATGGTCATAACTTGCTCATTTTAAGTCTCGAATGAGCTCATTTTTGGACAGAGGTACTTTATACCATATATTTCTATGTCCCAAAAGGTCAAATTTTCTCACAATTTAAGTGGCAAAAAATGCCCTTTTAAACTTCTGGGCAATGAGTCTTTTGTAATTTATGACTTTTGACTCCTTTCGCTAAATCAAAATACCTAAAAATCTACAACACATTTTACAGTGATTCCACTTGGATAAGTTAAAAAACTCATAGATCTAACTCTAGAACTTGCCACACTCAAAAATTTGAAATATAATAGGAGATATGGTCAATTGAATTTCATGTTCCATTTTCACCAAAATCTGATTTTTAACCCTTTGTGATTTCTAAGAAACTTTCATGTTTTCACATAATAACCAACATAACTCATCATGAAAATGACATAATAATTCAATAAAAAAGTTCAAGAATAAATTTTACAGATTTATAAGTTAATTTATCCTGAACTCAATAATGTCCAAATTGTCAATAAGATACTTCTTTGTAGAGTAAAATTCAAGAATGCTCAGAAGAATATTTTCATGAAAAGATACTGGATGAAGCGCAAATGTCAAGGATATTCCACTAATTTCATAGAGTATAGAAGTCAAAGCTTTAACCAACTGAGTATAAGAGAATATATGAAACTGCAAATGGATTTGCACCCACCATGCGGTAATCCACGTAGACAGATCATTTACACAATTTAATAAAGAATGAATACGAATGATCATTTACCATGCATGTAGTAATCCACATAGGCGGGTTAGTCCAATAGAATAATAAAGAATGGAATAACAGAAGAATTCACCAGGCATTCGATAGACCCCACAGACAGGTTAATTATTCCAACAGAATAATAAAGAATGGAACCAGGTCGTGCGTAATTCGCACAGACAGGATGTTCCAACAGAATAATAAAGAATCTGAACCAGTGTCACGCGTAAATCGCATGCATGTGGATGTTCCAAATGTAGAATAATAAAGGATGGAACTAGATCACGCCAGTAACGCATGCATATGATGTTCTAATAGAATAATAAAGGATCAATAATGTAAGAATTTCACCATGTATGCGGTTGAAGCGTAGACATGTTATTCCAACATAATGATAAAGAATGGAATAACATAAGTTCTCTTCATGAATACAAAAGAAATAATACCCCTTACGAGTACAACAAATAATATCCCTTACGAATACAACAAATAATATCCCTTACCTTTGAAAGAAGAGTATTCCTGTAAAACCCCAACTTTTTTGAATAAAGATGAATTTTCTATAAATATTATTTTTGAATATTATGGAGTGAAATTGATATAATGTTATAGTTGTGGGTAATATTTATTAATTTTGCAAAGTACGCAAGTTGTTATATAATATTCGATTGGTCTGGGAATATTCGTTTTAACAGGAATATTCGTGACAACCAAGACAATCATTGGTGGACCCACAACGAATTATTATTTGGATTGAGAAAATGACAAAAATACTTTATGAAAATAACTCATGGAAGTTTTACCGTTAACTGTTGAAACACCCAAAGTTAAAAAGTACAAGAATACGCGTGGTTCGTATAAGAAGACACCAGATTAATTATTGATGCTTACGTAAGAAGTCACTCAATTTTGTTCAATTATTGTTATAGTATTTAATGAAAATTTGGCTTTTGGACCCCCGCCTACATATTTTTAGATAGTGTGTTATGAATATAGTAATATATATATATATAGCATTCAAGTGGGTTTAGATGCCTTAATGGCAGGAAAGGGTATATATATTAATATATATATATATTTGTGATGTTAGTAAATGATTTAGGGGGTGGGGGAATCTGGGAACATGGGAGTACTATATGTTATTTATATATATGTACTAGTTTGACAAAATTGGCAAGGGTTGATTCAATGAAGTCACTGGGGTGATAACCCGTGAATTTATTTATATATAATATATATTATATATTATATTTTATTTAAAAGATTTTACTTTAAATATGGACCGTCAGATTAAAGTAAATCAATCGACCGCTCATGAGTTAGTTACTATACAATCCATTTTTCTATAAATAAGCTCATTCCTTCATTATTTTCTTTTAATTCACCTTTGAAACTCTGTAGAGATAAACTATAGAGAAAGAAGAAAGTATTCATCGCTTCACTTCACTTATATATTCAAGATTTTATTCTTAAGGTAGTGAATATTATTTGTTGTACTCGTAAGGGTTTTATTCTTTTGTATTCATGAAGAGAACTTATGTTATTCCATTCTTTATTATTCGCGTTGAATAACTCAGATACGCTGCCACCCTATACTTGGTGACATTCTTCTATTATTCCGCCTTTACTATTCTCATTGGAATATGTCGTCATGTTGCATGCGTTTACGCCTTTACTGATTCCGCCTTTATTATTCTCGTTGAATATCCTCGTCAGGCATTTTACGCCGACTGGTTCGCCTTTATTATTATTCGCTGAATATCCTATCCGCATTTTACGCTTTTACGCCGACTCCAATTCCGCTCTTATTAGTATTCTGTTGAATAACTCGCTCTATCTTGGTACCGCATACATGGTGATTTCTCGTTGTTATTCCATTCTTTATTATTCGTCGTTAACATCCCATGCTTGCAAGTAATTTCACCGACTTTGGTTCCGTTATTTAGTATTCTATTGAATAACTTTGTACATCTAAGTACCACATGCACGGTGATTTCTTTTGTTATTCTATTCTTTATTATACTCAATGGTAAAGTTTTAACTTCTATACTCCATGAAATTAGTGGAATATCCTCGATATTTGCGCTTCATCCAAAGATCTTTTCATGGAAATATTCTTCTTCGAGCATTCTTGAATTTTACTCTACAAAGCAAGATTATGCGTGTTGACAATTTGGACATTATTAGTTCTGGATAAATTAATTCTTGAACTTGTTTTATCAATTTTTATATCATTGTCATCATCCTCATGTTTATATTTTTGAAAGTCATCTGTAGTGGCTGAAGTGCATGGGATGGACTTGGTATGATTATGACTGTGGATTATTCTTGTGTAATCACGACCGTAATGTTATAAATGATGTGGTAAAAGTCCTCATTAGCCCGTAGTGCATTGATGGATGATTGTTGGCATGATCATGACCATTAATGAATACACAAATATTCTTAGCTCGTAAGGTATGGATAATTGTGGTCGTGATACTAAAGAATATCCTCGGGCCAGTAGTGTAAGGGTGATTCGATGATGTGAATTATTTATTGTCGAGTCTCAAATGATAAAAGTCATGAAAAACCTTTTAAATCATAGTAAGATAGTAGATTTTATTCTCTACTTGACTCTTCTAATGGATTGCTTGTTCATTGCAGCTTAAACTTGATGTTTGTTATATTTTATCGGTTTAACACTTGTTGGCTAATGATAATTTATTCGCATTATCTTAGTCATAATATTTCTTCTTGGCTAGTTGAGCTCACCTTTCTTTCACCGTTCTCTTCGTGAAATGAGAAACGTAGTAGGGACTTAGCCTGGGAACAGAGTGATGGTCCGGATGATAGTATTAACTAGTAGTCCTCACTATTCTCATAAATAGTGTGACAATAAATGTAATGAGGACTTATTCGAGAGTGGATATTGCCTGAAGAGATGATTTGTATTAAAACTCACACCTCTTGTTGTATATTAAAGATTGTATTTGTATTACTGTACCATGTATTTGGCGACTCGTAATAGGTGATGTATATCTATTTTGGGGCGTCGGCGGTTGGTATCAAAGCTTAGGGATATGATCCATGGCTAAGATGTGAGACTAGAACTAGGAGGGAGAGACAGAGAATTATTCGCTAAGTATGACCTACCTAAGTTTATTTGGTATTTAATTGGCTCACAAAGTATAGGGATAATATGTTATATGTTAATTAACCTTTATTTTGTGACAGTATCTGAAAATGACATCCGAGAATGTTGAGAATAGCAATGGAGCACAAGAGACCGTTGAGTCTCCACGTATCAATAATCAAGAGAATGTATATCAAGAAGGCGACAATCCTCATGCAAACAACAACACTGACCAAATAATGAATGATAGATTATTCAGAGGCTTTATGCAATTCATGCAACATCGCGGTAGAGCGGCTCCTCCCAAAATGTAGGTGGAAAAAGCGAAACTCTCTGATGGTCACCGCTAAATGCCTAATGAAATGGGACCACCGGAGTTTATTGGAGAGCCAAAACCACTTAAAGGCTAAGCATGGATAAAGCAGATCACCAAGATATTTGATGTCTTTGGATGCTCCGAGGAGCAAAGGTTCCTTCGCCACCTTCACGTTATGCGTGAAGAGGCAGACATCGGTGAATCAGAAAAATGTACCCAACTGACGCTTTCAAGATATCTTGGGAGAAGTTCCAAGAGCTATTCAACGACAAGTACTTTCCTAGAGAGTATTCGTCACATGAAAGAAGTGGAGTTTATCAAATCGAACAAAACAATACGACCGTGTCGCAATACGAGGCTAAATTTGTGGAGTTATCCCGGTTTGCATCCCATTTGGTCGATAATGAGGAGCGAATGACGCGAATGTTTTTAAGAGGTTTGAAACCGGAGATACGTCAATATCTTATTTCTCATAAACAGTGTTTGTACTCAGATGTTATAAATAGGGCTCAGTTATTGGAGCGCGATAACGAGTCAACGCAACCAAGAGTTAGCAGTTGTTGTCTTCGCACTAAAGATTTAGAGGCATTACTTGTATGGGGAGAAAGTGGAGATCTTTACGGATCATAAAAGCCTCAAATATTTCTTCACTCAAAAGGAACTCAACACGCGACAACGACGCTGGCTTGAACTATTGAAAGATTATGATCATACCATCCAATACCATCCTCGAAAAGCGAACGTGGTAGGCGACGATCGAGTAGAAAGATCATATCGCGTACGAGTGCAATATTGTCAACGCAAAGGCCCATTTTGTATGACTTGCAAAGGATGGAGATAGAGATAAAGACTCTGTGGACCCACGTGATGATGATGAATATACGAGTCGAACCGACTTTTAATTGATAAAATTAAAGTCGCTCAAGTTCTGATCCGGAAATGATGCGTGATGAGGAAGAAAGTGCAAGAAGGTGCAATGCCGGAAGCAAGAATCGATGAAGAAGGAATACTTCAGTCAACTCCAGACTTTGTATTCCTAACGACCTTCGATTTAAAGTATAAAATCATGATGGAGGCGCATGACACACCGCTTGTAATCCATCTGGGAGTACCAAAATGTATCATGATCTTCGACATACATTTTAGTGGGCAATATGAAGAGAGAGATAACGTTGTTTATCTCAAGATGTCTAACGGTCAACGAGTCGTCCAGCGAGCATCAAGTACCAAAAGGTCCATTTCAATCACTAGAAATTCCATAATGGAAGTGGGATCACATTACCATGGATTTCAAGCATCGGCCTTCCTAAGGTTTCTCAAGGTATAGATGCGATTTGGGTCATTGTTGATAGATTGACCAAGTCCGCTCATTTCTTACCGATACAAGAAACTTATACACTTGAACGCCTTGCTCAGTATGTATATAAATGAGATCAGAAGATCGCATGGTATGTCAAGATCCATAGTTTTTGATCGAGACCCAAGATTCACTTCACAATTTTGGGTTAGTTTCAGTAAAGCTATGGGCACAGATTTATGATTTAGCTCGATATCATCCTCGCACGACATTTGACAATGGAGAGGATATTCAAACTCTCAAGATCTATTAAGACTTTGTGTCTATTCAAGGAAGCTCTTTCTTAAATCGATCTATTAAACACTTTGTGTCGTACTTCCATTCGAGGCGCTAGGGAAGAAAGTTCGCTTCCAAGATACCGACAAGAGAAGCAACGTTGGGGACCAGAGCTAGCTGATTGATGACTGGAAGATTTAAACGATCCCAAGAACGATAAAAACCTCACAAGATCGACAAAAGAGTTATGGCCGATCTTCATCGCAATGTAAATTCGGGGCAGAGATCACGCCGTGCTCCATTTCCAATGGAAAGGAGTTACGAGATTCGAAAGAGAGGAGAAATTCATCTACCCATTTTTAATCCTCGATCGAGAGGAACCGTGGCCATAGACTTTGCCATCCAAGTATGCCTCGGTTCATAACGCTTTTCTTAGGTGCTACGAATTACGCTGGAAGACCAACCACATTATCGAAGTAACGTTTAAATACCAAGATTTGACGTATTTAAGAGGGTGCTCAAATCTTGATAGAACATATTCTACGCACGAATACCTCAAGTCAAAGTTCATGAGAAACCACGGCGTTGAGGAAATGACTCAATCGAAATGAAATCAAGAAAATACAAGATTGACGCCCCCAAAATAGGTATACACAACACCCATTCCGAGTCGCCAAATACATGGTACAAATAAACAACTACAACTTTATTATTACAACAATGAAAACAACTACAACTGAGTTTGAATACAATATATTATCTTCTAGACAATATCTATACTCAAATAAATCCTCATCACATTATTGATTCATTATTTTACAAAAATGGTGAGGACTACTAAACAACTCTCTCTAAATCTTCATTCCATACCCCACTAAGACTCGCTACATTCTCGCCTCCTAGAGAAGAAAATGGAACAACAAGGAAAAGGGGGTGAGCTCAACTAGCCCAAGAAAGAATATTACGACTAAGATAATATACAACAAATTATCGTTAGTCTTCAACAGGAAAAATCGATGTAATACAATGTATAACAAGTTTCGTATCAATATTCGCAATGAAATAATAATTCATAAAGAGTTACGAGAAATGAAATCTACTATAATCTATGAATTTAATACCCATCATCAATATTTTATCCCCGTAACATCAATCAATATTCATCTCAAATCAAATATTCATCTTTGCACTACACCAAAGCCAATCAGATATTCACCCGCTCATCTTCGCACTATATTAATCATTTCATCTCAATACATCTGCACATCTTATTCTTCAGCATTCATCACTAAAGCCAAAGATATTCAATAATATCATCATTTAAGACCGAGGATGATGAAAAATATTTTTTAAAGAAACGAATCCAAAGAAACAAAATGACAAGGATTATGGATTAAGGATTCGTATTGGTTTTATCCACGCCCAAAAATACCTCAAAAATAATCATAGTGGTGTAAAATTCAAGAATGATCAAAACACGGATACAATCGTAGCTAGTATCCGTATTAGATATTTTGGACAAAAGAAGAAATTTTATTTTTCTATGAATAAAGGTCAGATACGTGAATAGTGGTCAGATACGTGAATAAAGGCCGATACGTGAATAAGAACTCCGACACCAAAAGATAGAAATTCCACAAAAATATCTTCACGCTTCATTTAATAGTACTTTTGAATAAGAATCGTGAATAAGAATCATTTAATAAGAACTCGTGAATAAGAACTCATGAATAAGAACCCATGAATAGTAACCCCGATATGAAAAAGTTCCAAATTTGATAAAACTTCAGATCAATATTTCAAAGATAATGATATTGAAGAAATAATATCATTACAAAAAAAAAAATAATATCCTTACCTCGAAAGATCAAGATTTCTAATGTAAATACTCGTATATATAAGTCAAGGAAACTCAGACCGCCTAGCAATACTCAAAGTATACTCAAAATACTCACAAGAATACGCCAAAATATCGAGAGAGAAATAGAGAGAAAACTTCGCTTCGTGTGATTTTCAATTCTAACCCAAGACCCTATTTATAGAAAAACGCTTGAACACCAAAGCAGTAAAATTTAATATAATATTAATATAATTATACAAATTTTCCTTAGCCCACCTTTTGGTCAAAACACCAGCCACACATGTTAATGATGTCCAAAAAATACAAAAAACGTTTTTCTTAACAAAAATAATTTAAACTCCCAAAATCAATTATTTTAGCTTCGAACTTAACTTCAATAATTCATAATAAATAGCCCTTTCATCAGAAAATTCAAATCTCATGAGAGTTTTTATAGGAAATTCAATTCTCTACAACTTTGCAGAAGAAAGTTTTTCCAAATTCCAAACAAAAATCGACCGAAATCCACAAACGGGCGATTTTACAAAGCTATAATCAAATTTCTACCAATAATCAGGTCCACCAACACACAAAACATGTGTTAAACATTTAATGCCACAAAATACTCTTCCTCCTCATATACTCATATATCCCACATTCATTGTAAAATATCACCGTTAATATATTATTAAAATAATATATTTAAATGAATTATTTTATCGTAAAAGATAAAATATTAATTTTCAACAATTGTCATTTTAAAAATTTTCTCCATCTATATCCACATAAAATCAATATTTTCCTCATCATATAAATCAATAATTAATTATTCACAAATAATATTACAGTAATCACAATATCGACAACCAGTGCGCTCCTCAGAAAGAGGGGCTTCCAATAAGAATTTCTTCATCGCTGCCAAATTAGACGACCAAACCTCTCCTTGTATGTAACTTTCTAGACATCGCCAATAATGTTATCTAATAATATTATTCAGATAATATGAATTATTGCTTCGATAATGAAAGATACTCGTAAACGACAATTATCAAACAACAAAGAATATAAAATATCAACGCAAAGAATTATTAACTCAATAAAATATCGAATAAAGAATTATCGTAACCATTATCGAGTAAAGTGCCTTCACGTAAGAATCAATAATTGGTGCAATACCGCAGCTATCGCTCAACAACGCCAGACAAGTGTGTTTTTAACCACCGGTATTCCAACAAAGATAATCTAAGAACAACTACGCCGTTATTTAAAAACAACTTATATTTGTCGCTTTCTTCATCCAATCGCTCACATGGGGCTCACACATGGTCGCTACTACCATTGCATTTAATATTCCCCGACAAAGACGTTATATTCCACGACCAAACTAATATTCCCCACAACAATGAATATTTTATAACCACTTGCTTATTTTGAAATATTTATGATTTAACCCTTAACTATCCACATTAATCAAATCAACCTTACTATTTCAAAATAAAGGAAATTCCTTTTATTTAAAAATTTTTGGTCTTACAACCTCCCTCCTTATGAAATTTCGCCCTCGAAATCGACGTGACGCACTCGTGTTTTTGAAAAGGTGAGGATACCTCGCTTTCATTTTCGCTTCCAATTCCCTGTGTCATTTCCTCTATAAAGATGATTCCTCCACAAAACTTTAACTTGTGGTATAACCTTTCAAGGCTGTAGACATGCCCTTCCTATCCAAAATCTTGACAGTACCTCCTCATACGCTAAGTCTTCTTTATCTCGTCCTGGCTCTAACTCAATAACGTGGTTCGGGTCTTTCACATATTTACGGCATACGATATGTGAAACACATTATGAACACGAGACATACTTTGAGGTAACGCAAGTCTATAGGCTACATTTCCTACTCTACTCAAGAATTTGAAATGGACCGATAAATCGTGGATCGAGCTTTCCTCTCTTCCCAAATCTTGAACTCCCTTCCACGGAGCAACTCGCAACAATACACGATCCCCTACACTAAATTCCACGTCCTTTCGATGAAGATTCGTGATAACTCTTTTGTCGATCTTGTGCCGCTTGTATACGCTTGTCGAATCATTAGTCATATCGATTAACTTAACTCTGTTCCAACAATGTTGCTTCACCCACCTCATCCCAACATATCGAGAACGACATTTTGTCCATATAATGCTTCAATGGAACCATGCCTATATTTGTTTAATAACTATTGTTGTATGAGAATTCCACCAATGGCAAGTACTTATCCCAACTTCCTTTGAAATCTAGGACACGTAGTTTTAATATATCTTCAAGAGTTTGAGTAGTCCTTTCTCGATTGCCCATCCGCTTGAGGATGGTATGCCAAACCAATCAGAAATTGCGCTCATAGCTTTTCTACAACCTAACCCAAAATCATGAAGTGAATCTTGGGTCACGATCTAAAACTATGGATACCGGCATGCCATGCAATCTCACAATCTCATTTACGCATATACGAGAAAGACGCTCAAGGAATAAGTCTCTCAGATTTGGTAAGAAATGAGCGGAATTTGGTTAATCTATCAACAATAACCCAAATAGCATTGATGCCTCGAGAAACCGTAGGAAGACTAGTAATCGAAATCCATAGTAATGTGTTCCCACTTCCATTCCTAATCTCAAGTGGTTGCAACGGACCCTTAGGTACAAGATGCTCCGCCTTTACACGCTAAGGTAAGTTAAACACATCGAGATAAACTTTGCAATCTCTCTCTTCATATTGCTCCACCAAAATGTATGTCAAGATCACGATACATTTTAGTACTTCCAGATGGATTGCAAATGGCGATTGTGGTGCCTCCATCATAATCTTGTACTTCAAATCGTAGTCGTTAGAACACAAAGTCTAGAGTGGACTCAAGTATTCCTTCTTCATCAATTCTCGCTCCTAATAGCTCCTTCTTGTACTTTCTTCTTCATACGCATCAACTCCGCCTGGTGGCTTGAGCAACCTTAACTTTTTCTATTAAAGTCGGCTCTATGCGATACTTGACATCATCGCACTGCTCCTCGCATATGATCTTCTCACTCATCGCGCCTACCACCACGCTCGCTTTTCCAGATGGCATGTTGAATATGCTAATAAATGAGTCTCCTCTCGAGTTCTTCGAAAATCTTCCCACATTCCTCGCTCCATTCGAATTTTGTATCTCTACGAGTCACCACGTTAATGGAATAGCGATTCGAGAATATCCTTCAACGAATCTCCGATAATAACCAACTAAGCTTCAGAAAGCTACGATTTCGACATCGATTTAGGTTGCTTCTCAAATCGCGACTCATATCCCAATCTTGGATAAGACGTCACAATGACACCTATCGCTTTACTTTATCGCATCTAATATGACGACGCCCCTACAGAGAGAGTTCGGCTTAGTGAATTCCACAAAGGAAGTCACAAGATAAAGGCTCGTGTACCAAATTTATAGTTGAATTTTTAACTCCGGGTTCAATAGAGCCATTCGATATGAGATTTTAGAAATGAGTTTTGTACACCGGGTTCAAAGTCGATACAAAATTTAATATCGCTTGGGAGTAAGCCAAGAAATTCTTCGTAAAATACGCCAGAAAAATCAATAACAACAGAATATTATTCAAATCGACGTGTCTTTATTCAAATCCATAACACGGACTAAGAAAATTTGACATCCGTAATAAACGAACGACTTCATGGCTTGATATGAAAAATGTTTGACTACAATGGTTTGATTGTTTGAATTCAATAACAAAGTTGCTTAGGAATATGAAAACTAACAACCTTACGAAAATAATCAATTTCGCATTGATGAGTAAGTTAACCTTAAAATCACATCAAAACAAATATCTCTATGTAAATAAGGTTAATGTGTAATGTGATAAAGCCAACCTCAATCAAGCAAGATTTATAAACAATGGATGTGATGAAAGTTTCTCCCAACGGAGTTTCCACAGATAGGTCAAAGTCTAATTTCTCCTGAGTCAAGTTTAAACGCTGAGCGCAAGTAAGAGAGATAAAAGAATGGGTAGAACCGATATCTAGTAAGGTATATACTTCGCAAGAATTTATAATTAACTAACCTGCTAACTTCGTCGTTCCTCGCATTTTGACCGGCCACGACAAACGCCTTCCCTAATCGCTGACTTTGACTTTTCTCGGACATGTTTTTGAGTCACCGTCCTCACTTGAACTAGGTTTCGCTACCGCATAATCTCGAAAGCGATATGTCCTTCCTTTCCACAACTATAGCATACCTTAAATCATGCTAGGCAAGGCCAATGATATGTCCTCTTCCCGTGATTTGTAACATACGACCCAAGGGTCGCTTCTCCTCCCTTAAAACTAGTTGCTATAAAGCGCCGACGCCTTCACATGGTCGTTGTTGAATCTCCTCTTTTAAAAATCTCTCCCCGACTCGCTTTTTCTATTTTCACGGCCACGATTACCACCAGAGTGGTTACCGCTTTGTTCAGATTCTTCTTTTTCTCCGCCGTTATCGTTATTCGATGACCGCTATCTTCTTGATGATCCTCGTTATGGTCCCTCGGCTGAACGTACTCGTTATCTCGCTTCTAACAATCGAGCCCTCGCTGACAACATCCGGTCAGAGAGAAAATTTATGAGAATGAGATATCGACGACGATGTCGTTTCAAACCTCTCGTAAACATCCGCGCCATACGCTCCTCATTCTCCACCAAATGAGGTGCAACCTCGATAACTCCGCGAACTTCGCCGCATCGGGACACCGCCATGTTATTCTCGCTTAGTCTAATAAACTCCACTTCCTTCATACGACGAATACTTTCGGGAAGTATTTGTTATCAATCAAGCTTCAAACGCTCTCCCACGATACGCCGAAAAAGTACCGATGGGTACGCTTCACGATTCCCACCAAGAATCGCCGCGCCACTTTTAACATAAAGGTGGCGAATGGAACTTTCTGTTCTCCCGCATCCCAAGACATCGAATATCTTGTAATTTGTTTGACCCACGCTCTCCGCCTTTAATCGGATCCGCTTCCCTGCACTCGTGGTCCCAACTTTTCGAACCGCTTGTCGCGACCACTCGTGAATCGCTATCATTTCTCCTCAGATTTTGAACACGAGTCTCCTCGTCTCGATTTTGCATGAACTGCAAAAAGCTTCTAAACATCCCCTCGCTCATCATCTCGCCAAGGGTGTTGTTCACAGAGGAACATTGCCACTGCTGCAGACGCTCTCCTCGCTGGTGAGTACAGCATCTCCACGGGCCTCATTTACTCCACTCATTAATATTCTCAATGACATTCTCAAATATCGCCATAAAATAAGGGTTAATTAAGGAAATCAATATATCACATAATATCCCTATATAATCGACCAACTAACAAATAAGCTTAGTAGACACACTAGCTAAGGATTTACCTGCCTCCCTCCTAGTTCTATTCCCCATCTCCGCCGAGATCATATCCCTAAGCTCGATACTAATCGTGACGCCCCCAAAATAGGTATACACAACACCCATTCTTCGAGTCGCCAAATACATGGTACGTAAACAACTACAACTTTATTATTACAACAAGAAATCATGAGTTTGAATATAAATATTATCTTCTGCATAATATCTATACTCAAATAAATCCTCATCACATTATTGATTCATTATTTTACAAAATGGTGAGGACTACTAAACAACTCTCTCTAGAATCTTCATTCCATACCCCGACTAAGACTTCGCTACATTCTCGCCTCCCCGAGAAGAAAAAAATGGAACAACAAGGAAAAGGGTGAGCTCAACTAGCCCAAGAAGAATATTATGACTAAGATAATATACAACAAATTATCGTTAGTCTTCAACAGGAAAAACTGATAAATACAATGTATAACAAGTTTCGTATCAATATTCGCAATGAAATAATAATTCATGTAAGAGTTACGTAGAGAATGAAATCTACTATAATCTATGAATTTAATAAATTCATCATCAATATTTTATCCCTCAGAACATCAATCAATATTCATCTCAAATCAAATATTCATCTTTGCACTACAGTGCCAAAGATATTCATCACTCACATGTTCATTTAAACACTGCTCATCTTTGCACTAAAGCAAAGATATTCTAAATGTTCATTCAACACTGTGCCAAAGATATTCAATAATATCATCATTTAAGACCGAGGATGATGAAAAATATTTTTTAAAGAAACGAATCCAAAGAAAACAAAAAACAACAAGGATTATGGATTAAGGATTCGTACTTGGTTTTATCCACGCCCAAAAATACCTCAAAAATAATCATAGTGGTGTAAAATTCAAGAATGATCAAAACATGGATACAATCGTAGCTAGTATCCGTAATAGATATTTTGACAAAAAGAAGAAATTTTATTTTTCTATGAATATAGCGTGAGATACGTGAATAGTGTCAGATACGTGAATAAAGTGCCGATACGTGAATAGTAACTCCTACACCAAAAGATAGAAATTCCACAAAAATATCTTCACGCTTCATGCTTAATAGTACTCGTGAATAAGAAATCGTAATAAGAATCGCTTAATAAGAATCGTGAATAAGAACTCATGAATAAGAACCCATGAATAGAACCCCATATGAAAAAGTTCCAAATTTGATAAAAACTTCAGATCAATATTTCAAAGATAATGATATTGAAGAAATAATATCATTACTAAAAAATAATATCCCTTACCTCGAAAAGATCGGTATTTCTAGCTAGAATACTGGGTATAAGGTCAAGGGAACTTGCACCGCCTAGCAATACTCAAAGTATACTCAAAATACTCACAAGAATACGCCAAAATATCGAGAGAAAAAGAGAGAAAACTTCAGCTTTCGTGTGATTTTCAATTCTAACCCAAGACCCTATTTATAGAAAAATGCTAGAATGACCAAAGTTAGTAAAATTTAATATAATATTAATATAATTATACAAATTTTCCTTAGCCCACCTTTTGGTCAAAACACCAGCCACACATGTTAATGATGTCCAAAAAATACAAAAAACGTTTTTCTTAACAAAAATAATTTAAACTCCCAAAAATCAATTATTATTTTGAGCTTGAACTTCAATAATTCATAATAAATAGCCCTTTCATCAGAAAATTCAAATCTCGCGAGTTTTTATAGGAAATTCAATTTCTACAACTTTGTAGAAGAAAGTTTTTCCAAATTCCAAACAAAAATCGACCAAATCCACAAACCAAGATTTTACAAAGCTATAATCAAATTTCTATTAATAATTGTGTCCACCAACACACAAAACATGTGTTAAACATTTAATGCCACAAAATAATCTTCCTCCTCATATACTCATATATCCCACATTCATTGTAAAATATCACCGCTAATATATTATTAAAATAATATATTTAAATGAATTATTTTATCGTAAAAAGATAAAATATTAATTTTCAACAATTGTCATTTTAAAAATTTTCTCCATCTATATCCACATAAAATCAATATTTTCCTCATCATATAAATCAATAATTAATTATTCACAAATAATATTACGTAATCACAATATTGACAACCAGCAGCTCCTCAGAGCAGGGGCTTTCAATAAGAATTTCTTCATCATCTTGCCGCAATTAGATGACCAAACCTCTCCTGGCAGATGTAACTTTCTAGACATTGCCAATAATGTTATCTAATAATATTATTCAGATAATATGAATTATTGCTTCGATAATGAAAGATACCGTGTAATGACAATTATCAAACAACAAAGAATATAAAATATCAACGCAATAAAATTATTAACTCAATAAAATATCGAAATCAAGAATTATCAGAACCATTATCGAGTAATAGTGTGCCTTCACGTAAGAATCAATAATACGTACGGTATTTATACCGCATTTTGTACGCTCAACAACGCTTTGTTATGGGCTTCATGTTTTTAACCACCGGTATTCCAACAAAGATAATCCAGAATAACTACTACCCAATGAATATTTAAAAACAACTTATATTTGTCGCTTTCTTTTATCCAATCGCTATCCACATGGGGCAAATCCACATTACTATTTCAAAATAAAGGAAATTCCTTTTTTAATTTAAAATTTGTCGTCTTAATATTCCATTATCATTTGAATATTCCCAAATTATTATTGGGAACAAAATGACAATATTTTATAACCACTCAATTATTTTGAAATATTTTATTTAACCACTTAAGTATCCATATTAATAAATCAATCTTACTATTTCAAAATAAAGGAAATTCACCGCTTTAAAATTTCTGGGTCACAGTATTTATTATAAATTTGGCTTATGGACCCCGCCTTTATATTTTTTAGATAAAAATATTTTATGAATATAAATATATATATATATATATATATATATATATATATATATATATATATATTTAGCATTAAGTGGGTTTAGATGCCTTAATGGCGGGAAAGGGTATATATATATTAATATATATATATATATATATATATATATATATATATATTTGTGATGTTATTAATGAAATGGGGGTGGGGAATGCAACGTGGGAAATTATTGACGCCACGTAAAGCAAAGCCGGGCATTGTTCCATTATCAAGTATAGATTTAGTATATATGATATTATATAATATATATATATATATATATATATATATAATATATATATATATATATTGATTCAATTAAGTCAATGGGGTGAAAGATATATATATTGAATATATATATATATATAATATATATATATATTTATAAATTATTTAAAAGATACTTATGTTATACTTACTTATATATCAACGGTCACGGGTGATAACTCCGTGAACTTTTCTTATTAATATAGAGAATATTATTTGTTGTACTTTAAATATGGACCGGTGTTATAAATCTTTTGTATTCATTCAAGAGTTAACTACTATGTTATTTTATAAATATTCTTTTATTTTCTTATTTCAATCGAAACTGGAGATAAACTATAGAGAGAAAGAAGAAAGTGATATTCTACTTCACTACTTATATATCCAAAGATTTTCTTCTTAGGTAGAATATTATTTGTTACTCGTATTATTTTTTCAGTCTTATGTTATTCCATTCTTTATTATTCGAATAACTCGTACACGCACCCTATACTTGGTGATATTCTTCTATTATTTCGCTGCTTTACTATTCTAATATCCTGCATGCATGCTTTTATTAATTCCGCCTTTTATTATATAATGGAATATCATGTGCATGCGTTTTATGCCGGACCGGTCTCCGCTCTTTTATTATTATTCTTCATTGGAATATCCTCGTGCATGGCGTTTTACAAGGGACTGATTCCGTCCTTATTAGTATTCGTTGGAATAACTTTGTCTGTCATCCGTACCGCATATATGGTGATTTACATTGTTATTCCATTCTTTATTATTCTGTTGGAACATCCTGCTCGGTGCGAATTTCTTTGACCTCGTTCCGTTATTTAGTATTCTATTGAATAACTCCGTCATGTCATCAAGTATCGCATGCATGGTGATTTCTTTTGTTATTCCATTCTTTATTATACTCACCGTTGGTTAAAGTTTTGACTTCTATACTCCATGAAATTAGTGGAATATCCTCGATATTTGCGCTTCATCCAAAGATCTTTCATGGAAATATTCTTCTTGAGCATTCTTGAATTTTACTCTTCAAAGCAAGATTATCGTGATGACATTTGGACATTATTAGTTCCCGGATAAATTAATTCTTGAACTTGTTTTATTGAATTCTTATATCATTGTCATCATCCTCATGTTTATATTTTTTGAAAGTCATCTCGTGGCACGTAGTGCATAGATGGACTTGGTATGATTATGACCGAGGATTATTCTTGTAATCATGGCCGTAATGTTATAAATGATGTGGTAAAAGTCCTCATTAGCCCGTAGTGCATTAATGGACGATTGTTGGCATGATCATGACCATTAATGAATACACAAATATTCTTGGCTCGTAGTGGCATGGATAATTGTGATCGTGATACTAAAGAATATCCTCGGTAGTAGTGCGAGGGTGATTCGATGATGTGAATTATTTATTAAGTCGAGTCTCAAATGATAAAAGTCATGAAAACCTTTTAAATCATAGAAGATAGTAGATTTTATTCTCTACTGACTCTTCTAATGGATCGCTTGTTCATTGCAGCTAAACTTGATGTTTGTTATATTTTATCGCTTTAACATCGTGAAGGCTAATGATAATTTATTCTCGCATTATCTTAGTCATAATATTTCTTCTTTGGGCTAGTTGAGCTCACCCTTTCTTTCACCATTTATCTCTTGTGAAATGAGAACGTGGTCGAGATTTAGCCTGGGAACGGAGTGATGGTCCGGATGATAGTATTAGCTAGTAGTCCTCACTATTCTGTTAAATAGTGTGACAATAAATGTAATGAGGACTTATTCTGAGAGTGGATATTGTCTAGAAGACAGTATTTGTATTAAAACTCACAGCTCTCTTGTTGTATATTAAAGATTGTATTTGTATTCTATACCATGTATTTGGCGACTCAGAATAGGTGATGTATACCTATTTTGGGGGCATCACAATTCCGACTGGTAGGGCGATGATTTACTCGAAGAAATCTTGCACTACGCTCAAAACTTTCTTAAACTCTAAAGAAATACGCTCAAGATTATAGAAGAAGAACTCTCTCTATAGTTTCTCTCTCTAGAGTTTCAGTGAATTCGTAAGAAATAATGAAGGAATGAGCTTCTATTTATAGAAGAATGGATCGCATAAGTAACTAATTCATGAAAACGGTCCGTATTGATTTACTTTTAATCGAATCTGGTCCCTATTGAAAGCAAAATCTTTTAAATAAAATATAATATATTCTATTTATAATATAATAAAATGAATAACTTTATAAAAGTATTCTGCTTTATATAAAAGATTTTACTATGCAAAACACTATGCATAATAGAATATAATATATTCTATTTATAGAATAACTTTATAAAAGTATTTTGTTTTATATAAAAAGCTTTTCTGCATTTTATTACATTAATAATACTAATAAAACAAAACTGAGTGACTTATCACGTAAACATCAATAATCAATACCGTGTCTTCTATTCGCAACCACGCCAGATATTCTTATCTAATTTTACTACTAGAGTAGTTCAATGCTTTAACGGTAAAACTTCCTCCGTTATTCTCATAAAAATATTTTTGTCGCTTTCTCCATCCCAATAATAATTCCGTTGTGGGTCCACTAATGATTGTACCGTCGATTTTACATTCCTCGACAAAAAGAATATTTTATATCAACTTGCTTACTTTGCAAAAAATTTCACATATTACCCTTAACTTTAAACTTTTATCAATTTAACTATTTAGCAAAATAGAAAAATTTGAATACTTTTATTTCATAAAATTCCGGGTCTCACATTTGTCATCTTGTGCTTGTAAAATATAATTGCTTTTCAATTGAATTTTTTCAAATTTTAAGTCAAATTGGTATTGATTGGGTTTTGCTTTACCATGATGGGATTAGAGTTTCTAAGATTTAGAAATAACTCATTCATCATCTTCCGATTTCGAATCTTCATCTCTTATGCCCTATTATCTCATGTTGTCGCCGTGATTTGGAGATCGATCAGATACAAATCTGAGAAAGATTAATAATTAGATGGATTGAAATCTTTGATTTAGGTCTTCAATTATATAAAAAGTCTAATTATATAAAATAAGATTAATTCTTATTTTCACCAAATCCTTACCACTACAGTTCATATATACACAAACATTTTAGAACTCCCAAAGTCTTTGATTTTTGGAATTTGTAGACCCGTAAAATTAGTCTTGAAAAATATGAATTTTATGAAGAATTGATGATGGAAATATTTGTGAGGAAGAGAAATAAAAGGGTTTTGATGAAGAAATTGGCCGTTAAAGAGGAAGATTTACGATTTTAACTCCATTGATGGAACTTAAACCATTTAATTAACAATTAATTAAATTTGTCTTGTTAAAGTTTGAATGAAATTGGGTTGGAGGGTGTTTAATTGGGATAAATAACGTTTTGGTTATTGTACTGGGGTCCGGTTTTTGTTCTGGTAACCGAAATTTTTTTTGTTACAATTAAATTACTGTACTCTCAATATTACAAAATGGTCATTAATTTTACTTTTTGTCCAAAAATCAGACATAAATCGTGAGTGTGCAGCTCACGTGATGATTTTTGCTGATGTGTACAATTCATTTGCCAGGTGTATGTCATGTGTTTGGCACATGCTCAATATTACATAGACTTACGACTTTATCATATTTGGGAAATAAAATTAGGGCTTGAGCGATTCTCTCAACAAAATCGATTCTCCTCCTCCTCACTTTGTTCGATTGATTCTCCTCCTCCTCACTTCTTGAGTCAAAATCGATTATGCTGCTCTTGTTGTGTATGCGATTGATTATTCATCATGAATTCTTCATCTGGAGTTTTTGTTTATGGAGATGACACAGATGAGATATCTTCATCTCATCAAATACAATGGCAAAGACCTCATCTTCCGGTGCAATGTTACTATGGAATAAGCGCACGGATGTGGGAAGCTTGGAAAGTTGGAACATCTCATCCGGGTAGGAGGTTTGTAGGATGTAGTAGATACAAGGTATAAATTGTTAATAATTGTATAATTTGCTTAATGTGAATGTGAATTTAATTTTTTTTAAATTACTTGTATATATATTTTGTACACAGGATAATGTTTAATTAGCTTAATGTTAATGTGGAGTTAATTTCTTGTTAAATTATCGATATATATATATATATATATATATATATATATATATTGTTGGGTCTCCAACTTTTAGTTTTATTTTGATGATAACAATAATTAGTAAATAAATTAATTAAAAGGGTAGAATCATCTCCATAAGATTTTTATTAAAATTGTTTTATTTATCTTATTTACTTTGATCAAAAATATTTTATAAATCTTATTTAATTGATTTTATTGATCTTGATATTTTAATATGTTAAATCAATTGGGTCATACATTATGGGACAAAAGTCATATGTTGATTATCAAATATTTGTTTGACCAAATTTGGAAAAAAGATAGAAATGTTGATTAAATCATTTTAATTGTGGGCATGTTCTATTTACTTTCAAATTAATTTTATTATTTAAATATCTCAAAATTATTTTATTTATATATATATATATATATTATAAGTTTTATATTATTATATATTCAAAACCGAATATATATTATTATATATTTGTTAACAGTATATATATTTTCATTACTTATATATATATAAACTAAGCATTTAATATGTATATATATATATATATATATATATATATATATAAATGTCGTGTGTGCAATGTGTGAATATATCTTATAAGTATAACATATATATATATATTCTGTACATGCATGACATATATATATATATATATTAATTATCTTATTATACAACATGCATACATGCGCCTAAGCTACAAATGTGCTGGCAATTCTTTTTGACCAAAAAACCGTGCATGCATGGATACATATACTTATTGTAATATATATATATATATATATATATATATATATATATAATATATAATCCACATAATTAATGAGCATGTGTTGGCAAAGTTTTTGACCAAAACCGTGTATATATTATTATATATATAAATCATTTGTGTTGTATATATTATATATTATATTTATATATAGTAACTTAATATTTATATAATATATATCAGTATATGATATAAAGTATATTTATTAAATATATTATATTACTATTTGAAAACCGTATATATAGATTTGTTAACAGTATATTTTTATTACTAATATGTATTATAATATATTTATATATATATATATATATATGTAATCATTAATTTATATATATATTTTATTATACTGTATATATATATATATATATATATATATAGCAGTAAGTATAAAATATTAGTATGATTAATATTATATATATAACTGTATACTATATATATATATATATATATATATATATATATAATATGTATCGTGCATGCATTATATCTATACATTTAGATACTAACATGTACTATATTACTATATATATAATATTAAATATTAATATTAATTGCATGTGTAATATAAACATACTTATTATATTTATAGTAACCTATATATATATATATATATATATATATATATATATATATATATATATATATATATATAGATAGGAGGAAGAGGTCGGGATGGAAGTTGGGTTTTTTAGTGATTTGTGAGGTGAGGAAAGATGTATTGTTTCAAGACCAGGGTCATAGAATAGAATCTGAACTCAAAGGAAGTACAACTAAGCTTGAGGAGAGGGAGAGCGAGGAGCTTCATTGTCAAGATAGATTAGTTGGGAATAGTTGGAAGTTTGTCTATAAAACTTTGTAAAGGCTTCTCTGCCTGTAGAAGGAGTATTTATTACTGATAGTAATAGGATCTCAAGTCCTAGAGAGGAGCTTGAGACTGGACGTAGCAGCATACCCGGGATGTATGTTGTGAACCAGATAAATCTCTGTGCATTGTGTGATTGAATTTTTACTATCTTGCATATTAATTTCTAACACTGCAAATTAATTATCCAAAAATTCAAAAAGGCCTAAGATAATTTTTAATCGGTAATAATCTATTCAACCCCCCTTCTAGATTATTATTGGACTTTCAATTGGTATCAAAGCGGTGCTCTTTAACTTGTTTGTTAAGTAAATATAGGCATACCTAAGAGTAGATCCATCTATGGCCTACAATGCTACTGGTTGCGGAGAAGGACTATCAATGACTAGACCTCCACTATTTGATGGTACAAACTTTGCCAGCTGGAGGAGCAGATTCAGAATCTATGCCAAATCACAAGGAATCAAAGTTTGACTTGCAATAGAACGAGGTATAAAAGTTCCAACAAAAATCGTGGGAGAAAAGATCGTTGAGAAAGATGTTGATGAATTCAATACTGATGATGAAAAGGCTATGAATATTGCATCCCTAGCTGAACAAGTGCTGACCAGTGCTCTCATTGAAAAAGAATACAAAAGAGTTAGCAACTGCAAGAATGCAAAAGAAATTTGGGAAAAATTGATTCTAACATATGAAGGAACCAGTCATATCAAAGAAACCAGAAAAGATGCTCTAATCCAGGAGTATGAAAGTTTCAAGCTAGAAGAAGGTGAAAAGATCATTGATATGAAAACACGGTTTTCCAGAATCATTGATGAACTAGAACATCTGGGGAAGGCATATACAACTAATGAGAAAAACAGAAGAATTCTCAAAGCCCTTCCATCCATCTGGAATATGAAAGTTATTGCTATTAAGGAAAGACAAGATCTAACTACTTATCCTTTTTATTGCCTTATTGGAAATCTGCGTGCCCACGAAGTCGACATGTTAGTCGAAAAAACAGGATCAAATACAAATATCAGAGAGAAAGGAATTGTTTTCAAAGAGTTACTTATAAATCAAGAAAGATATGATGAAGAAGTTGCTGAACAAGCTGAGGAAATTGTAAATCTGTGTTTAATGGCAAACAATGAGTCATCACCAAGATCTGAGGTACATTTTGAACATCAATTATCTAGTACTTCATTTGTCATGCATACCTTAGATAATATAAATGAAAAACACCATAAACTACAAGAAGCATATAATGGTTTACATGAAGATAATAAAATTATTAAAGAAGATTTTATTGAGTTTAAAATTTTAGTAGAAAAATTAATTAAAATTAATAAAAATCTGGAAATGGAAAATGCAAACTTGATTATAACTAATGAAAGTTTAAATGAAGTAAAATTAGAAAATGATTCCTTAAAAGAAGAATTAGAACAATGTGAAAGAATAAATAAAAATCTTGAAATTGAAAATTCTACACTTGCTCTAATTAATGAAAATACTCAAATAAAATATCAAGTGTTAAATGAAGATATTAAAATCTCAATTTTGAAAATGCATCTCTAAAGATAAAATTAGAAAAACAAAATGAAGATTCTTCTTTAATAGATCAAATTAATATTTTAACTAAAGAACGTGACGATTTAAATTTTATAGTTCTTAAGTTCACAAAAGGGAAAGAAATATTGATGTTATGCTTAATCAACAAAGATGTGGTTTTAACAAAGAAGGATTAGGATATATTGGAGAATTTAAAAATAAAGGACTTTATCATGTTAAAAGTAAAGAAAAAGAAAATTACGCATCTCCATTTACTAAATGTTCTTACTGTAACAGAAATGGTCATTCTTTTCACATGTGTAATGCTCGAAATGAAAATTATAAAGGAAAAATGATTTGGGTGCCTAAAGGGACATACATTGCACCAATTATTAATACAAGGAAAGAGTTTTATAATAAAAGTCAAAAATCTCATAGAAATTTTCATCAAAGTTTTTCAGGATATAATAATAGAATAAATCATGAATCTTATAGACTGCGCTTACTCATAAAATGCTCAGATCTACTAAGATTGATTATCCTGCATCCCCATTTTGTAAAGGAAAACACAAATGTTCCTTATACAAAATGGACAACTCACCCAAAGGACCCTTCTTATTAAAGGGTACCAGTTCTTGAAATTGATTAATGTTGCAGGTATGTCTTGGAGCTGTTTTTAGTAAAAATAACTGACAACATCATTGTTGGGTCTATTGATATTACTTTGTGAAATGATTTCTCTGAAAACATGAGTAAGGTTTTTTTTAAAAATGAGCATGAAGGGAGAATTAAACATCTTCCTAGGGGTACAAATGAAATCAATGAAAAGATTACGACTATCGCAGTCATCATAATTGTCAAAAAGTGTAAGTGGCATATGCCAGCTTTTCTCTCATAATTATATATGCATCTATATATATATGTCCATATACATATTTTTTATAATAAATTTTATTTAAAAAATTATATA
Organism: Panax quinquefolius; assembly: GCA_020205615.1. Lineage (NCBI taxonomy): Eukaryota > Viridiplantae > Streptophyta > Magnoliopsida > Apiales > Araliaceae > Panax > Panax quinquefolius. The sequence goes on from CM035171.1 coordinate 20,693,503, forward strand.
TATACAGGAATATTTTTTAAAGAATATATTTAATATTTAAATCTATTTTAAATATTATATATATAATAGATTTAATATGGCACATTCTTTTAAATTTTTCTACATCTAAATGGTAAATAATCTCTATTCTTGTATAGTAATTTTGGTCAATCAAAGGCAACCACACAAATTCAAATAATGCAGGAGGCAACTAAATTTTTAAATTTTTTTTTTCTAATCTCTTCTTCTGCAGGTTCTGAAAAGTATTTATACTATTCTTTCCCCCCATTTTTTTTATGATGACAAAGGGGGAGAAGAAAAATATTATTGGGGAGAAGAAAAATAACTGTTATATATTGTTGAATGTTAGTTTTTCAAAAATTTTAAATTTTTTTTTGATGATTGCATAACTTGAGGGGGAGCTTTTATGGAAAATATTTTTAGTTGATCTCCAACTTTTAGTTTTATTTTGATGATAACAATAATTAGTAAATAAATTAATTAAAAGGGTAGAATCCTCTCCATAGGATTTTTATTAAAATTGTTTTATTTATCTTATTTACTTTGATCAAAAATATTTTCTAAATCTTATTTAATTGATTTTATTGATCTTGATATTTTAATATGTTAAATCAATTGGGTCATACATTGTGGGACAAAAGTCATATGTTAATTATCAAATGTTTGTTTGACCAAATTTGGAAAGAAGATAGAAATGTTGATTAAATCATTTTTAATTGTGGGCATGTTCTATTTAGTTTCAAATTAATTTTATTATTTAAATATCTCAAAATTATTTTTATATATATATATATATATATATTATAAGTTTTATATTATTATATATTCAAAACCGAATATATATTATTATATATTTGTTAATAGTATATATATTTTCATTACTTATATATATAAACTAAGCATTTAATATATATATATATATATATATATATATATATATAAATGACGTGTGTGCAATGTGTGAATATATCTTATAAGTATAACATATATATATCTTGTACATGCATGACATATATATATTAATTATCTTATTATACAACATGCATACATGCGCCTAAGCTACAAATGTGCTGGCAATTCTTTTTGACCAAAAAACCGTGCATGCATGCATACATATACTTATTGTAATATATATATATATATATATATATATATATATATATAATTAATGAGCATGTGTGGGCAAAGTTTTTGACCAAAACCGTGTATATATTATTATATATATAAATCATTTGTGTTGTATATATTATATATTATATTTATATATAGCAACTTCATATTTATATAATATATATCAGTATATGATATAAAGTATATTTATTAAATATATTATATTACTATTTGAAAATCGTACATATAGATTTGTTAACAGTATATTTTCATTACTAATATGTATTATAATATATTTATATATATATATGTAATCATTAATTTATATATATATTTTATTATACTGTGTATATATATATATATAGCAGTAAGTATAAAATATTAGTATGATTAATATTATATATATATATATATCTATACACTAGATACTAACATGTACTATATTACTATATATATAATATTAAATATTACTATTAATTGCATGTGTAATATAAGCATACTTATTATATTTATAGTAACCGAATATATATATATATATATATATATATATATATATATATATATATATATACAAGATAGGAGTTTTTTTAATGCACTCATGTGTTGCCAACTTGTTGAAACCGTGTGTACAAAGTGCCAACCATTTTGGGACATGAAAATCAAGTATGTTGGGAAACTTTTAATACCATGGTCAAAGTGATAAATGATATGTAGTAGGAAAATGGCCTAGGCGGAAATTTGAAGGCAGTACATGTGGCAATTCGTGTGCTTCTCTTTTAATTCAAATCAATGATTTTAAATTAAAGTAATCCTAGCCATTCATTTAAAATTAGATTTCAAAATTTACCATTTTACCCTGATTTTAAAAATCTATAAATAGGAGGCTTTTCTTTCTTTTTCAATTTGCCAATTCACTTATAAAGAAAAGCTTATTTTCTCTCCCACATACTCTCTCTCTGAAAAAGCTTTCTATATCTCTTCTTACAAAAGTTCTGATTATTTGAGAAGAGAAATTTGATAAGCGTATTGAGATAAGTTATTTGATTTATTTATTTGAATTATCTCTTGCTTATTTATATTTATAGATATACGAATATAAATTGTTCTACACAATTCTATATATCTATATTTCATCTATTTATCAAATAAAAGGATACTTGGGCGCCGCAAGGCTACGGAGATAAACCTCTACGGAGAGAATCCGTAATCGCACGATTCCTTATAGTCTTCATAATCTTTTATTGATATTATTTATATAAATATCATAAAATAGATACGACACTTGATAGCTCAAAACAAAACTGAGATACTACTCCAAAAAGAGTAGTCATCCGAACCGGATTTGAGAATCGTAGTGATCTATTGAAAATATTTATATAAATATCAATTGTGAAAATTATAAATTCTGTTATACTTGGGCGCCGCAAGGCTATAGAAATAAACCTCTACGGAGAGGAATCCGACCGTACGATTCCTTATAGTACCAAGTGACACTATTTATAAAAGTTCACATAATAGATAAAATATTCTTATATATTATTTGAGTTAAACAAATAATATTTGTTATATCAAGTATTGCTTAACTGATTTATTTATTATACTTGATATCTTTCATCACAAGTATTTGTTCATAAATTTATTTATTCATAAAATACTTGTTGCATAATATAAATGTGACGCCCCCAAAATAGGTATACATCACCCATTCTGAGTTGTCAATACATGGTACAGAAACAACTACAACTTTATTATTACAACAGTAAAACTGTAAGTTTGAATACAAATATTATCTTCCCCAGACAATATCTATACTCAAAATAAATCCTCATCACATTTATTAATACATTATTTTAAAAAATGGTGAGGACTACTAAACAACTCTCTAGAACCTTCATTCCATACCCCTAACTAAGACTGCTACATTCTCGCCTCCCGAGAAGAAAAAATGGAACAAAACGGAAAAGGGTGAGCTCAACTAGCCCAGTAAAGAATATTATGACTAAGATAATATACAAAAAATTTTAGTTAGTCTTTAACAGGGAAAAAATCTGAGAGAATACATTAAACAACAAGTTTTAGAGCAATATTCGCAATGAAAAATATTAATTCATAGAAGAGTTACGTAGATTATGAAATCTACTAATATCTATGGATTTAATGATCCATCATCATTATTTTATCCTCAGTAACATCAATCAATATTCATCTTGAATCAAATATTCATCTTTGCACTACTTACCAAAGATATTCATCGACCGATACATGTTCATCTAAACACTGCTCATCTTTGCACCGCCTAAAGATATTCATCAAGAAATCATTCATGTTTTTTGCACTACTGTGCCAAAGATATTCAAGAATATCATCATTTAGGATCGAGGATGATGAAAAATATTTTAAAGAAAACGAATCCAAAGAAAACAAAAGAACAAGTATTAATGTGACGCCCCAAAATAGGTATACATCACCTATTCCGAGTTGTCAATACATGGTACGTAAACAACTACAACTTTATTATTACAATAAGAAAAATCGTGAGTTTGAATACAAATATTATCTTCTGATAATATCTATACTCAAATAAATCCTCATCACATTTATTGATACATTATTTTACAAAAATGGTGAGGACAACTAAACAATCCTTTCTAAAACCTTCATTCCATACCCGACTGCATTACGCTTATATTCTCGCCTCCCGAGAAGAAAAATGGAACAAAAGGAAAAGGGTGAGCTCAACTAGCCCAAAGAAAGAATATTATGACTAAGATAATATACAACAAATTACCGTTAGTCTTCAACAGGAAAAATCTAATAGAATACAATAGACAACAAATTTTAAATCAATATTCGCAATGAAAATAATAATTCATTAGAAGAGTTAAGTAGAGAATGCAAACTACTATCTTCTATGTATGAATTTAAAAGTTCATCGCTCATCTTTTATCCCCTCGTAACATCATCAATATACATCCGAATCAAATATTCATCTTTGCACTACGTGCCAAAGATATTCATCACCGATCATGTTCATCTAAACACTGCTCATCTTTGCACTACGACCCAAGATATTCTTCAGAAATCATTCATCTTTTATGTGCCAAAAAGATATTCAATAATATCATCATTTAAGACCGAGGATGATGAAAATATTTTTAAAGAAACGAATCCAAAGAAACAAAATGACATGGATTAAGGATTAAGGATTCGTGATTTTGTTTTATCCATGTTCAAAATACCTCAAAAATAATCATAGTGGTGTAAAATTTAAGAATGATCAAAACATGGATACAATCAAAGCTAGTATCCGAATAGATATTTTGGACAAAAAGAAGAAATTTTATTTTTTATGAATAGTTCCAGATATCGTGAATAGTCTTTGTGAGACCCCAGATTTTATCAATAAAGATTTAAATTTTGTTAAAATAATTTTTTAATATTATGGTGTGAATTTAAGATAATATTATAGTTGTGGGTAGTATTTATAAATTTTGCAAAAGTATCACAAGTGGTTATATTATATTCGATTGGTCGGAATATTCGGTTTAGCGAGGAATATTCGACAACTACCAATCATTGGTGGACCTACAAATGTAATTATCATATTGATTGATCGAGAAAACGACAAAAATATTTTATTAAAATAACTACGGAAGTTTTACTGCTGATAATTGTTGAACTACTCAGTAAAAAACACAAGAATACGTGTGGTTGCATAAGAAGCACACGGTATTGATTATCGATGCCTATGTGAGAAGTCACCATTTGATTCCATTATTGTTTATTAATAATATGAATTATTATAATGATAATGACGCTTTTGTTTTATTCATATTATTAACGTAATAAAACAAACATCTTTTATATAAAATAAAATACTTTATTAAAGTTATTCTATAAATAGAATATATTATATTTTATTATGCATAGTGTTGCATAAGATTTTTGCATAAATATTTTGCATAAGTATTGCATAGTGTTTGCATAGTAAAATGTTTTTATATAAATAGAATATATTATATTTTATTTAAAAGATTTTTCTTTAAATATGGACCGCCGATTAAAGTAAATCAATCTGACCGCTCATGGATTAGTTATTATGCATTCCATTTTCTATAAATAAAGCTCATTCCTTCATTATTTTCTTACGAATTCATTGAAACTCTGTAGAGAAAATTATAGAGAGAAGCTATAGAGAGAAAATTATAGAAAGAAGAAGAGTATTCTCGCTACTTCACTACTTCTATATTCAGTTCTTATACTGTGAGGGGTGTTATTCTTTCTTCTTGAAGAGAACTTCCATTATTCCATTCATTATTATTCTGTTGAATAACTTTTGTAAAAGTGGCATACCCTATACATAACCTCAGATACGCCAGACCCTATATACTGGTGAAATCTTTATGTTATTCCATTGCTTATTATTCTCGCTGGAATAACTCAGATACGCCTGCTTTACCCTATACTTGGTGACATTCTTCTATTATTCTCGCTGGAACATCCTGCTCACAGGTGTTTTACACCACCGGTTCCGCTTTTATTATTCTGTTGGAACATCCTGTCTCATGTGTTTTACACCGGACCGGGTTCCGCTCTTTATCATTCTGTTGGAATATCCTATCTCGTGTGTTTTACACCGGATCCGTTCCATCTTTATTATTCTGTGGAACATCCCGCTTGCGCTGAATTTCACCCGACCGGTTCCGTTATTATTATTCTCCGGCTGAATAACTCGCCTCATCGCAAAGCACCGCATGCACGGTGATTTCTTTTGTTATTCCATTCTTTATTATACCCAAATGGTTAAAACTTTGACTTCTATACTCCATGAAATTAGTAGAATATCCTTGATATTTGCGTTTCATCCAAAGATCTTTTCACGGAAATATTCTTCCGATCATTCTTGAATTTTACTCTATGAAAACAAGATTATTATGTTGACAATTTGGACGTTAATAATTCATGGATTAAATAATTCTTGAACTTGTTTTATTGAATTATTATGTTATTGTCATCATCCTCATGTTATATTATGTTATCTTTGGCTTACGCGCATAGATGAACTTAGTATGATTATGACCGAGGATCATTCTAGATAATCACGACTTGATATAAATGATGTGACAAAAGTCCTCAAAGGCACCGTAATGCAGTTGATGGATAGTTTTTGGTATGATTATGACCAGGGGTGATTCGGTATATAGTGACCATTGATAACTTGATGAAAATCCTTGACCGTGGTAAGGTGGATGATTAGATGTGGTGGTTTATTTATTAAAGTTCAGTCTCAAATGATAAAAATTGATGAAAACCTTTTAAAACCTAAAAGATAGTAGACTTTATTCTCTACTTGACTTTTTAATGGATTGCTTATTCACCGCAGCTTAAACCGTTTGTCTATTGTATTTTATCGCTTTAACATCATTGAAGGCTAATGATAATTTATTCTCGCATTATCTTAGTCATAATATTTCTTCTTGCTAGTTGAGCTCACCTTTCTTTCACCGTTTCTTCGTGAAATGAGAACATAGTTGGGACGAGTCGAGGAACGGAGTAATGGTCCGCAGGATAGCATTAGTAGTCCTCACTATTCGCGTGAAATAGTGTGATAATAGTTGTAATGAGGACTCCTTTTGAGTTTGTATAATATCTAGTAGACAATATTTGTATTCAAACTCACGCTTTATGTCGTAATGTACACGCACGCTTATATTAGTAAGTTGTATTTAAATTTATGTACCATGTAAGTGGCGACCCAAGATGGGTGATGTATACCTAATTTTGGGGCGTTACGGTTGGTATCGAGCTTAGGGATATGATCCCCGGCTAAGATGTGAGAATAGTACTAGAGGGGAGAGACGGGAATTCCTTCGCTAGTATGACCTACCTAAGTTTATTTGGTATTTGATTGGTGGTCGAGTATAGTGATAATATGTTGCATGTTAATTAACCCTTGTTTTGTGACAAGTTGTTTGTATTTAGATGTTGTGAATAGGGCTCGGTTATTGGAGCGCGATAATGAGTCACCAACCAAAAGGTAACGACCAACAACACGATAATAATCATACCGTGCAGAATCTAACCATCGAAAACAATGATGACCATCGTGGGAGAAATTATCATGCCAAGAATGGTAACCACTTCGTGGGTAATCATGGCAAAGATAATAGAAGTAGAAATTTCAAGAAGAGAAGGTCATTTAGCTCGATTTTGTCGCTCACCAAAGTCAAGTCCACCGGGGCGGTGGCACCAAAGGCGGATACTGGATAAAACAAAGTCGTTGGTTTTAGGAAGTGCATTTTCATGACTTCTCAAAAGCGAGTAAACCGAACGAAGTTAGCACGGTTAGTTAATTATAAATTCATGTAAGTCTATACCTTATAAGATACCGGTTCTACCCATTATTTTATCTCTCTTGCTTGCGTTCAACGCTTAAATTTGACTCAGGAGAAGTTAGACTTTGACTTATTATTGAAACTTCGTTAGTAGGAGCCTTCACGTTCTACTTACTTTTTTTAATCTTGTTTGATTCAAATAAACACTTTCACGTTACTGTCGATCTTATCTCTTTGAAAATACTTGCCTTTGAGGTAATTTTTGAAAACGATTGATTAACTACTCATTATTCTTTTTGTAAGGTTGTTAGCTTTCATATTCCTAACCAACCTCATTATACTTAATTCAAAGTAACCAAATCCTAAAGTTAATCAACATTATATCAAGTCATAAGTAAAGAGCCCCAACCCTTTCGTTGTTGACTTCCTTGTGTGGAATGCACCGCTTTTACTTTTCAGTAGGCAACATCGTGAATGAAGATGGCAAGTTTATAGGTATCATTGTGAGGTGCTATCTAGGTTAAGGGATAGAAGTCACAGCTTGGTATCAATGTGACGTACTATCCAAGTCTTGGATAAGAGTAATGCTTTTGAATGATATTTCTATCATTAATAAATTTCTTGACGTATTCTTGAAGATTTCCTAGCCTACCCTAGAGCGTGAAATCGAATTTTGTATTGACCCCAAGATAAAAAACCCATTTCTTAAACCCTCAAATATTTCTTCAACTAAATGAATGAGCTTTACGTGGTTTATGATGAAAGTCATAATAAAAGCATTGGACTAATGAAAATCATGGGTATATGAAGTATTAGTAAGTTTTATGATGAGTTATGTTGGTTAGTATGTGAAAACATGAAAGTTTCTTAGAAATCACAAAGAGTTGAAAATCGATTTTGGTGAAAAACGTAATATGAAATTCAATTGACCATATCTCCTATTATATTTTGAATTTTTGAATGTGGTCAAGTCCTAGAGTTAGATCTATGAGTTACCTAACTAATCCAAGTGGAATTACTGGAAAAGGTGTTGTAGATTTTTGTGTGGACTGATTTTAGCAAAGGAGGCCAAAGCTGTAAATTTCGAAAATGCTACTGCCCAGAAACTTTAAGGGGCTGTTTCGGCCACTTAAATTATGAGAAAAATTCTGGCCTTTTGGGACATGAAGGTATATGGTATAAAGTATCTCCTGTCCAAAAATGAGCTCATTCTGACTTAAAATGAGCAAGTTATGACTATTTCAATATTTAGGTTTTTTCGACGAAAAACGCTATAACCGAAGTTCTATAACTCCGATGACCATGAAATTTAAACTAGAAGCTCACGTTAACATGTGTAAGGTCCTGCCAAGATTTGGGAATTTTTGGAGTTAAACTTGAGGTAGCTAATTTCTTAAGGAATTAATTAGAAATTGATTTTTGAAAAATAGTAAATGAATTTTAAAATTCCAGAAAAATATATTTTCATTATGGGACTATATTATGCTAAATCCCAGAAAAGAAATATTTTTGGGACTGATTTGGTATTTTTCATGAAAATAGTTTAGTTACTGAACATATGAGTTAAATATGTTATGTGAAATATAAAGTTGAAAATAGGATATTATGGCTAGAGAATCCTATATAGAGTATATGCATATTTTTTTGAGAGATTTGATAATTGGTGATGATATCTTATGAGTATGACATTTTGAATGATTAAATGCATTATATGGTAAAAAGTCGTAAACAATTAAGATAAATTGTTTATAAATTTAAGAAATGATTAAAATATTGTTATAATATTAATGATATTAGATTATGAGATTATTAAGTGATTGATAACATGGGGATATTCTTGAATCTCGGATAAATTATATTATAAATGTTTAATATTTATCCTTTATCTCATTTGATTGATTCTTTATATCATTATCCTCATGCTTATATTATGTTGAAAGTCATCTCGGGCTCAAGTAGTGCATAGATGGACTTGGTATGATTATGACTGTGGATTGTTCTAAGATAATCATAACCAGTAATTGAAAACACAATTATCTTCGGTCCGTAGTGCATGGATAATTTGTGGTCGCGTGATACTAATGAATACACAATTATCTTTAGTAGTAGTGCATGGATAATTTGTGGTCGTGATACTAATGAATACACAATTATCTTTGGATAGTGCATGGATAATTTGTGGTCGTGATACTAATGAATACACAATTATCTTTGTAGTAGTGCTTGGATAATTTGTGGTCGTGATACTAATGAATACACAATTATCTTTGGTAGTAGTATGGATAATTTGTGGTCGCGATACTAATGAATACACAATTATCTTTGGCCGTAGTGCATGGATAATTTATGGTCGTGATACTAATGAATACACAATTATCTTTGGTAGTAGTGCATGGATAATTTGTGGTCGCGGATATTATCTTAATGAATACACAATTATCTTTGGCCGTAGTAGTGCATGGATAATTTGTGGTCGTGATATTAATGAATACACAATTATCTTTGGTAGTAGTGCATGGATAATTTGTGGTCGGTGATACTAATGAATACACAATTATCTTTGGTAGTAGTGCATGGATAATTTGTGGTCGTGATACTAATGAATACACGATTATCTTCGTAGTAGTGCATGGATAATTTGTGGTCGTGATACTAATGAATACACAATTATCTTTTTGGTAGTAAGGTATGGATAATTTGTGGTCGTGATACTAATGAATATAATTTGTGGTCGTATATTAATGAATACACGATTATCTTTGGTCGTAGTGCATGGATAATTCGTGGTCGTGATACTAATGAATATCCTCGGCCGTAGTGCGGGGATAATTCGATGATGTGGATTAATTATTGAAATGAGTCTCAAAGAATGAAATATTAATTCATGGATGTGGTAAAAGTCATCTTTTTGTCAGTAGTGCATTGATAGACTTGGTATGATTATTACCACGGATTATTATTCGGTATAATCATGGTCAGATTGAAAACACGAATATCCTTGGCGATGGTGCATGGATAATTCGTGGTCGTGATACTATTAAGTCGAGTGAGTTTGAGATTATTGGTTTTACGCTTATATATCTTTGGCTTCTCAGAGTGCAAAGATGAATTGTTAATGAATATCTTCGCCGGATTGCAAAGATGAACTTAATATTTTCAACGATAAAGGTATTCAAGGTATCCTCATCTCTTTATCATATCGTATACGCACCCTAATTTCGAGGGCTAAATTCCATAAGGAGGGGAGATTGTGAGACCCAGATTTTATCAATAAAGATTTAAATTTTGTTAAAATAATTTTTAATATTATGGTGTGAATTTAAGATAATATTATAGTTGTGGGTAGTATTTATAAATTTTGCAAAGTATGCAAGTGGTTATATTATATTCGATTGGTTCTGGAATATTCGGTTTAGCAGGAATATTCGATAACTACTCAATCATCAGTGGACCCTAAATGTAATTATTGGCTTCGGATTGAGAAAACGACAAAAATATTTTATTAAAATAACGGCGAAAGTTTTACCGCTGATACCGTTGAACTACTCTTAGTAAAAGTACAATGTACGTGTGGTTGCAAGTAAGCACACCAGTATTGATTATCGATGCCTATGTGAGAAGTCACTCATTTTGATTCCATTATCACGATTAATAATATGAATTATTATAGCGATAATAACGTTTTGTTTTATTCAGTATTATTAACGTAATAAAATGTAAACATCTTTTATATAAAATAGAATACTTTATTAAAGTTATTCTATAAATAGAATATATTATATTTTATTATGCATAGTGTTGCATAGTATTTTTTGCATAGTGTTTTGCATAGTATTGCATAGTGTTTGCATAGTAGTAAATGTTTTTATATAAATAGAATATATTATATTTTATTTAAAAGATTTTTTTTAAATATGGACCGTCGATTAAAGTAAATCAATCTGGACCGCTCATGGATTAGTTACTATGCATTCCATTTTCTATAAATAAGCTCATTCCTTCATTATTTTCTTAATTAATTCATTGAAACTCTAGAGAGAGAAATTATAGAGAGAAGCTATAGAGAAAATTATAGAAAGAAGAAGAGTATTCTGCTTTGACTTCACTACTTCTATATTCAGGTTCTTATACTACGTAAGTGGTGTTATTCTTTCTTCTTCTTGAGAACTTCATTATTCCATTCATTATTATTCTCGCTTGGAATAACTCGTAAAAGTGGCATACCCTATACATAACCTTGTATAACGCCAGCATACCCTATACTTGTGAAATCCTTATGTTATTCCATTGCTTATTATTCTGCTTGAAAAACTCAGATACGCGGTTTACCCTATACTTGGTGACATTCTTCTATTATTCTTGGAACATCCTGTCTGTGTGTTTTACACCGACCGGGTTCCGCTTTTTATTATTCTCGTTGGAACATCCTCGTTCGCAGGTGTTTTACACCGACCGGTTCCGCTCTTTATCATTCTCGCTGAATATCCTATCTCGCTGTTTTTACACCGGATCCGTTCCATCTTTATTATTCTGTTGGAACATCCCGCTTGCATTGTAAATTTCACCCGACTCGTTCCGTTATTATTATTCTGTTGAATAACTTGTTTCATCGCAATACCGCATGCACGGTGATTTCTTTTGTTATTCCATTCTTTATTATACCCAAATTGGTTAAAACTTTGACTTCTATACTCCATGAAATTAGTAGAATATCCTCGATATTTGCGCTTCATCCAAAGATCTTTTCACGGAAATATTCTTCCGATCATTCTTGAATTTTACTCTATGAAACAAAGATTATGTTGACAATTTGGACGTTAATAATTCATGGATTAAATAATTCTTGAACTTGTTTTATTGAATTATTATGTCATTGTCATCATCCTCATGTTATATTATGTTATCTTCGCTTACGTGCATAGATGAACTTAGTATGATTATGACCGAGGATCATTCTAAGTATAATCATGACTTGATATAAATGATGTGACAAAAGTCCTCGGTGGCACATAATGCAAAGTTGATGGATAGTTTTGGTATGATTATGACCGTGGGTGATTCGGTATAGTCATGACCATTGATAACTTGATGAAAATCCTTGACCGTGGTACGTGGATGATTAGATGTGGTGGTTTATTTATTAAGTCGAGTCTCAATGATAAAATTGATGAAAACCTTTTAAAACCTAAAAGATAGTAGACTTTATTCTCTACTTGACTTTTTTAATGGATTGCTTATTCACTGCAGCTTAAACCGTTTCTATTGTATTTTATCGCTTTAACATCATTGAAGGCTAATGATAATTTATTCTGCATTATCTTAGTCATAATATTTCTTCTCGGGCTAGTTGAGCTCACCTTTTTTTTCACCGTTTCTCTCGTGAAATGAGAACATAGTTGGACTTAGCCTCGGAACGCGAGTAATGGTCCGAGAGGATAGCATTAGTAGTCCTCACTATTCGTGAAAATAGTGTGATAATAGTTGTAATGAGGACTCTTTTGAGTTTGTATAATATCTAGTAGACAATATTTGTATTCAAACTCACGCTTTATGTCGTAATGTATACCTACGCTTATATTAGTAAGTTGTATTTGAATTTATGTACCATGTAAGTGGCGACCAAGATGGGTGATGTATACCTAATTTTGGGGCGTGCTATAAGTGCCAGATACGTGAATAAGTAACTCAGACACCAAAAGATAGAAATTCCACAAAAACATCTTCACGCTTCATTAATAGTACTTGAATAAGAATCGTGAATAAGAATCATGAATAGTAATTCGTGAATAAGAATTCTTCATGAATAGTAACATCGGCATGAAAAAGTTCCAAATTTGATAAAAAGTTCCAACCAATATTTCAAAGATAATGATATTGAAGAAATAATATCATTTGAGAAGAAAATAACATCCCTTACCTCGAAAGATTTGTACTTCATATTTGGAATATATTGAAGGGGATATATTTGAAAAAAATAATATCAAGGAACTTGCACCGCCTAACAATACTCAAAGTATACTCAAAATACTCACAAGAATACGCCGATAATATAGAGAGAAAACTTAAGTTTACGTGTGATTTTCAATTCTAACCTAAGCACCCTATTTATAGGAAAATGCTTAGAACACCAAAGCGTAAAATTTAATAAAATATTAATATATATTATAAATTTCAAATTAGCCCATCTTTGAAGATCTGATTTCAGCAATTAATATCACATGTTAGCCCACTTAAATGCAAAAAACGTTTTTCTTTAAAATAATAATTAAAACTTCCAAAAATCAATTATTTGAACTTCTAACTTCAATAATTCACAATAAATAGCCCTTTTATCAGAAAATTCAAATCTCATGAGTTTTTATAGGAAATTCAATTCTCTACAACTTTGCGTAAGAAAGTTTTCCAAATTCCAAACGAAAATTGACCAAATCCACAAACGGACAATTTTACAAAAGCTATAATCAAATTTCAATCAATAAATGGGGTCCACCGACATGTTTAACATGTTTTAAACATTTATTGCAACAAAATACTCTTCCTCCTCGTATACTCATATATCCTACATTCGTTGTAAAAATATCACCATTATTATATTATTAAAATATAATAATATATTTAAATGAATTATTTTATCGTAAAAAGATAAAATTTCAATTTTCAACAATTGTCACATTAAAAATTTCTCCATCTATATCCACATAAAATTAATATTTTCCTCATCATATGAATCAATAATTAATTATTCACAAATAATATTACGTAATCACAATATTGACAACCGTGCGCTTCCGAGAGAAGAGGGGCTTTCAATAAGAATTTCTCTCACTTGCGGCGCATTAGGTGACCAAACCTCTCCTTAGCGTAACTTTCTAGACATTGCCAATAATGTTATCTAATAATATTATTCAAATAATATGAATTATTGCTTCGATAATGAAAAATACCGTGTAATGACAATTATCAAACAACAATGAATATAAAATATCAACGCAACAATTATTAAATCAATAAAATAAAATATTTGACGATAATTATCAGTAACCATTATTGAGTAGTGCCTTTCTTACGTAAGAATCAATAATTGGTGCAATACGTAATACTCTTGTTTTTAACCACGAGGTATTTTAACAAAGATAATCTGTGAATAACTACGTAGTTATTTTTAAACAACTTATATTTGTCGCTTTCTTCATCCAATCACTTTCCGTTATGGGGCCCACACATGGTCGCTACTGTCAGCATTTAATATTCCCAAGACAAAGATTTAATATTCCACGACCAAACGAATATTCCCCGAACAACAATGAATATTTTATAACCACTTGCTTATTTTGAAATATTTGCGTATTTTACCCCTAACTATCCACATTAATCACATCAACCCTTACTATTTCAAAATAATAAATAGAGAAAATTAAATTTCATTAATAATAAGTTGGGGTCTTACAACCTCCCTCCTTATGAAATTTCGTCCTCGAAATTGACGTACGATACTGTGTTTCAAAAGGTGAGGATACCTCGCTTTCATTTCCGCTTTCGAATTCCCGTGTCATTTCTCTATAAAGCATGATTCCTCCACAAAACTTTAACTTGTGGTATGACCTTTCATGCAGCGTAGGGACATGCTCCTTCCTATCCAAAATCTTGATAGTACCTCCTCATACGTTAAGTCTTGGCTATCTCGTCCTGGTTCTAACTCTATAACGTGGTTCGGTCTTTCACATATTTATTAAGTACGATATGTGAAACATTATTATGAACACGAGACATACTTTCGAGGTAACGCGAGTCTATAGGCTACATTTCCTACTCGGTCAAGAATTTGAAATGGACCAATAAATCGTGGATTGAGCTTTCCTCTCTTCCCAAATCTTGTAACTCCCTTCCATGGAGCAACTCGCAATAATACATGATCCCCTACACTAAATTCCACATCCTTTCGATGAAGATCCGCATAACTCTTTTGTCGATCTTGTGCCGTTTGTATACGTTGTCGAATCATTTGGATCTTTTCCGTAGTCATACGTACTAACTCGGTCCCAACAATGTTGCTTCACCCACCTCGTCCCAACATATCTTTGGAAGCGACACTTTCGTCCATATAATGCTTCAAATGGAGCTACACCTATACTTGCTCGATAACTGTTGTTGTAGGAGAATTCCACCAATGGTAAATACTTATCCTAACTCGCCTTGAAGTCTAGGACACGTAGTCTTAATAAATCTTCAAGAGTTTGAATAGTCCTTTTTTGATTGTCCGTCCGCTTTGAGGATGGTATGCCAAACTAAATCGCAAATCCGCCCATAGCTTTTTTACAAGCTAACCCAAAATCTTGAAGTGAATCTTGGGTCACGATCCAAAACTATGGATACCGGCATGCCATGCAACCTCACAATCTCATTCACGTACATATACTAGCAAGACGTTCAAGGAATAAGTCTCCGTGTCGGCAAAAAAATGAGCGGACTTTGTTAATCTATCAACAATAACCCAAATAGCATTGATGCCTTGAGAAACCGTAGAAGACCCGTAACGAAATCCATGGTAATGTGTTCCCACTTCCATTTCGAAATCTCAAGTGGTTGCAACGGACCCTTAGGTACCGGATGCTCCGCCTTTACACGTTGACAAGTTAAACACATCGAGATAAACTTTGCAATCTCTCTCTTCATATTGTTCCACCAAAATGTATGTCAAGATCACGATACATTTTAGTACTTCCGTGATGGATTGCAAATGGTGTATTGTGTGCCTCCATCATAATCTTGTACTTCAAATCGTAGTCGTTAGGAACACAAAGTCTTGAGTGGACTCAAGTATTCCTTCTTCATCAATTCTCGCCTCCTAATAGCTCCTTCTTGTACTTTCTTCTTCATACGCATCATCAGCCCGGCTGGGTGGCTTGAGCAACCTTAACTTTTTCTATTAAAGTTGGCTCTATGCGTATACTTGACATCATCGCACTCGCTCCTCGTGATATGATCTTCTACTCAACGCGTCATTACCACGCTCGCTTTCCGGGATGGTATTGAATAGTGTGGTCGTAGTCTTTCAATAGCTCGAGCCAACGTCACCGCCAAGCATGTTGAGTTCTTTTTTCGAGTGAAGAAATATTTAAGGCTTTTATGGTCTGAATATATCTCCACTTTCTCCCATATAGATAGTGCCTCCATATCTTTAAGCGAAACGATCACCGCTAACTCTAGATCATGAGTAGGATAATTCCTCTCATACTCTTTAAGTTGTCGCGAGGCATAGGCTATGACTTTCCCACGCTGCATGAGAACACATCCTAACCCTTTTCCTCGAATCATCAGAGATAACAAATCCATCCGAACCGATGGTATTGTTAGAAACAGTCTTAAAATAAGTCTCCTCTTAAGCTCTTGGAAACTCTTCTCGCATTCTTCGCTCAAATGAATTTTGTATCCTTCGAGTTAGGCGAAGTTAATGGAGTAGCGATTCGAGAAAACCCTTCCACGAATCTCCGATAATAACCAATAAGCCCAAAAAGCTACGTGCTTGATCCACCGACTTGGTTGCTCTAACTTTGTATTGCTTCAATCTTCACCGGATCAACAGATACTCCATGTTTTGACACCATCGTGCCCAAGGAATGCTACTTCCTCAAGCCGAACTCGCATTTCTTCAATTTGGCATATAGTTTGTTTTCACGAAGCCTTTGGAGTACCAAATTTCAAATGGTGCTCATGATCTTCACGACTTTTGGAATATATAAGGATGTCATCAATAAAGACAACAACAAACCGATCCAAATATTCCTTGAATACTCGGTTCATCATATCCATGAAAGCCATAGGAGCATTAGTCAATCCGAAAGACATGACTAAGAATTCATAATGCCCATCACCGGAGTTCTAAAGGCGCTCTTTGGAATATCCTCGGTTCTAATCTTCACCGATGATATCCGTAATCGAAGATCGATTTTGAAAAAAATTGTGCCCTTGAATCGGGTCAAACAAGTCATCAATACGAGGTAGAGGATACCTATTCTTGATGGTGACATGGTTCAATTCCCCGATAGTCAATACAAAGTCGCATACTCCCGCCTTTCTTCTTTTTACAAATAAAACAGAGCACCCCAAGGAGATGTACTAGGGCTAATGAAACCGATGTCCAACAATTCCGTAGTTGGACCTTTAACTCCTGAAGTTCAATAGGAGCCATTCGATATGGGGTTTTAGAAATGGGCTTTGTACCAGTTCAAGATCAATAAAGAATTCAACTTCACGTTACGGGGTGACTGGGAAGTTCTTCGAAAATACGTCGAAAGTCAATAACAACAGAATATTATTCAAATTTGACGTGTCTTTATTCAAATCCATAACTTGGGCTAAGAAAGCTTGACATCCGCTTTTTAATAAACGAATAGCTTTATGATTAGATATGATATGTTGATTGATTTTAATGGTTTAGTTGCTTGAATTGCATAAACAGTTGGTTAGAATATGAAAACTAACAACCTTACGAAAACAATCAATTTTGGCATGATGAGTAGTTAACCAATCAATCCTAAAATCACATCAAAAGCAAGTATCTTTAAAGAGATAAGGTCAATGGTAAGGTGATGGTGCCAACTTGAATCAAACAAGATTTATAAACAAAGTGGATGTGATGAAAGTTTCTCCTAACGGAGTTTCCACAGATAGGTCAAAGTCTAATTTCTCCTGAGTCAAGTTTAAACGTTGAGCACATGCAGGAGAGATAAATGAATGGGTAGCACCGTTATCAAGTAAGTTATAAACTTCGCAAGAATTTATAAATAGCTTACCCGTGATCACCTCGTTTGGGTTCCTCGCATTTATGACCAATCTGACAAACGCTCTTCCCTAATCGTTGACTTTGACTTTTCTCGGGATGTTCTTTTGAGTCACCGTCCCACGAACTAGGTTTTACATCTTGTCAATCTCGGCGATATGTCCTTCCTTTCCACAACTATAGCATACCTTGAATCTGTCAGGCGCTTTGGTGATATGTCCCTCTTTTTCGCATTTGTAACATATGACCGTGGTCGTTCTCCTCCCTTAGAACCGATTCTTCTTACGACCGCTGCCGTCTTCACATGGTCATTGTTAAATCTCCTCTTTTAAAATCTCCTCCCGACTCGCTTCTTCTATTTTCATGGCCATGATTACCACCAGAGTGGTTACCATTTTGTCCGTCTGCTTTTTCTCCGCCGGTTATCATTATTCTGTTGATCGCTATCTCTGAGTGCGATCCTCGTTGTGGTCCTCGGTTGGTAGTACTCATTATCTCGCTTCTAATAATTGAGCCCACATTTACAACATCCGAATAGAGAAAAGTTTATGAGAAATGAGATATTGACGTATCGCCGGGTTTCAAACCTCTAAGAAACATCCGCGTCCATACGTTCCTCATTCTCCACCAAATGAGGTGCAAACTCGATAACTCTGTAAACTTTGCCTCGTCTTCGAGACACCGTCGTGTTGTTTTGCTCTAATCGATGAACTCCACTTCCTTCATATACGAACACTTTCGTGAAAGTATTTGTCATTAAATAGTTTCAAACGCTTCCCCAAGACATGCCGAGAAGTGCTTGGATTGGATGGGTACGCTTCATGATCTCCCACCAAGTAGTCTGCCTTCGCCACCGGAACATAAAGGTGGCGAATGGAACCTTCTGTTCTCCGCATCCCAAGACATCGAATATCTTGGTAATTTGTTTGACCCATGTTTCCATGATCGGATCTCGCTTTCCCTTAAATTCGGTGGTCCCAACTCTTTGAATCGCTTATTCGTGACAACCCGTGAATTGCTATCATTTCTCCTCAGTATTTTGAACACGAGTCTCCTCGTCGATTTTGCATGAACTGCAAAAAGCTTTTAAACATCCCCTCGTTCATCATCTCGCTTTCAATGGTGTTGTTCACGGGAGGAACATTGCCCGACTGTTGCACGTTCTCCTCGTTGGTGAGTACAGCGTCTCCACGGTCTCATTTCCATTGTTAATATTCTCAATCGACATTCTCAAATCTTCCATAAAACAAGGGTTAATTAAAGAAATCAATATATCACATAATATCCCTATATATTGACCAACTAAAAAATAAGCTTAGGTAGGACACACTAGCGAAGGATTTACTCGCTCTCCTCCTGTTCTATTCCCGATCTCCGCCAGAGATCATATCCTAAAGCTCGATACCAACTGTGACGCCCCCAAAATAGGTATACATCACCCATTCTCGAGTTGTCAATACATGGTACGTAAACAACTACAACTTTATTATTACAACAAGAAAAAGCGTGAGTTTGAATACAAATATTATATTCTGATAATATCTATACTCAAATAAATCCTCATCACATTTATTGATACATTATTTTACAAAAATGGTGAGGACAACTAAACAATCCTTTCTAAAACCTTCATTCCATACCCCAGACTACGTTTCGCTATATTCTCGCCTCTTGAGAAGAAAAATGGAACAAAAAGAAAAAAGGGTGAGCTCAACTAGCCCAAGAAAGAATATTATGACTAAGATAATATACAACAAATTACAGTTAGTCTTCAACAGGGAAAAATCTAATAGAATACAATAGACAACAAATTTTAAATCAATATTCATGGCCGAAATAATAATTCATTAGAAGAGTTAAGTAGAGAATGCAAACTACTATCTTCTATGTATGAATTTAAAAGTTCATCGCCTATCTTTTATCCTGTAACATCAATCAATATACATCTGAATCAAATATTCATCTTTGCACTACGAGCCAAAGATATTCATCAGTTGATCATGTTCATCTAAACACCTGTTCATCTTTGCACTACAGCCAAAGATATTCTTCAGAAATCATTCATCTTTGCACTACAGGCCAAAGATATTCAATAATATCATCATTTAAGACTGAGGATGATGAAAAATATTTTTTAAAAGAAACGAATCCAGTGAAACAAAATGACATGGATTAAGGATTAAGGATTCGTACTTTGTTTTATCCATGTTCAAAAATACCTCAAAAATAATCATAGTGGTGTAAAATTCAAGAATGATCAAAACATGGATACAATTAAAGCTAGTATCCAGAATAGATATTTTGGACAAAAAGAAGAAATTTTATTTTTCTATGAATAGTTCAGATATCGTGAATAGGCCGTATATCGTGAATAAGTAACTCTTACACCAAAAGATAGAAATTCCACAAAAAATATCTTCACGCTTCATGATAGTACTCGTGAATAGTAACTCGTGAATAATAACTCGTGAATAGTAATTCATGAATAAGAACTCATGAATAAGAAACCCAAAAAAAAGTTCTAAATTTGATAAAAAGTTCCAACCAATATTTCAAAGATAATGATATTGAAGAAATAATATCATTTGAGAAGAAAATAACATCCCTTACCTCGAAAGATTTGTACTTCTAATTTGGAATACCTGATATAGTCTTTGAAGGGAACTTGCAATCGCTAACAATACTCAAAGTATACTCAAAATACTCACAAGAATACGCCGATAATATAGAGAGAAAACTTAAGTTTAAATGTGATTTTCAATTCTAACCCAAGCACCTATTTATAGGAAAATGCTTAGAACACCAAAAGCAGAAAATTTAATAAAATATTAATATATATTATAAATTTCCTACACAAAAATTTGAATTCATGTTTTATCTTTAAAATAATAAAAAAATGTTTTTATTTAAAAATAATTAAAACTTCCAAAATCAATTATTTTGAGCTTGAACTTCAATAATTCACAATAAATAGCTCTTTTATCGAAAATTTCAATCTCATGAGTTTTATAGGAAATTCAATTCTCTACAACTTTGCGGAAGAAAGTTTTTCCAAATTCCAAATAGAAATTGACCAAATCCACAAACGGACAATTTTACGGTGCTATAATCAAATTTCACTAATAAATGGGGTCCAATTTACATGTTTAACATGTTTTAAACATTTATTGCAACAAAAATACTCTTCCTCCTCGTATACTCATATATCCTACATTCGTTGTAAAATATCACCATTATTATATTATTAAAATATAATAATATATTTAAATGAATTATTTTATCGAGAAAAGATAAAATTTCAATTTTCAACAATTGTCACATTAAAAATTTTCTCCATCTATATCCACATAAAATTAATATTTTCCTCATCATATGAATCAATAATTAATTATTCACAAATAATATTACGAGAATCACAATATTGACAACCAGTGCGGTTCTCAGGAAAGAGGGGCTTTCGAATAAGAATTTCTTCTTCTTCTTCAAGCGCAAGCAATTAGGTGACCAAACCTCTCCTTGTATGTAACTTTCTAGACATTGCCAATAATGTTATCTAATAATATTATTCAGATAATATGAATTATTGCTCGATAATGAAAAATCGTAATAAATGACAATTATCAAACAACAAAGAATATAAAATATCAACGCAAAGAATTATTGAATCAATAAAATAAAATACTTGAATAATAATTATCAGAACCATTATTGAGTAGTGCCTTCTTACGTAAGAATCAATAATTGGTGCAATCGCAAGTATCTTCTTGTGTTTTAACCACCGAATATTTTAACAAGATTAATTGATGAATAACTACTGCCGTTATTTTTAAACCACTTATATTTGTCGTTTTCTTCATCCAATCGCTTTTTAGTTATGGGGCCCACACGGTCATGCTTAGTCGTGCGATATTCCCTCAAAAGATTTAATATTCCACGACCAAACGAATATTCCCCACAACAATGAATATTTTATAACCACTTGCTTATTTTGAAATATTTATGATTTTTACCCCTAACTATCCACATTAATCACATCAACCCTTACTATTTCAAAATAATAAATAGAGAAAATTAAATTTCATTAATAATAAGTTGGGGTCTTACAATTAAGGATTCAGTATTTAAATTTATTTCATGTCCAAAAATACCTCATAAATAATCATAGTGGTGTAAAATTCAAGAATGATCAAAACATGGATACAATCAAAGCTAGTATCCACATAGATATTTTGACCGAAAAGGAAAAATTTTATTTTTACTGTGAATAGTCTTAGTATTCATGAATAAAGTCATATACGTGAATAGTGCCGTATACGTGAATAGTAACTCCGACACAAAAAGTTCCAAATTTGATTAAAAGTCCAGATCAATACTTCGGCATAATGATATTGAAAGAAATAATATCATTTTAATAATAATATCCTTACCTCACAAAGACGGTGATTTCCGGTCGAAAAATCGGATATTGAAAGTGTCAAAGGAAACTTGCATCAGATATAACAACACTCAAAGTATACTCACAAGAATACGCTCAATATATCGAGAGAAAATAGAGAGAAACTTGGGCCGGTGTGATTTTAATTCTAACCCAAGCACCTATTTATAGGAAAATGCTTAAAACACCAAAGTAGAAAATTGAATATAATATTAATATATTTTTTACATTTTCCTTAACCCACTTTAGACAACTGATCTCAGCCCATTTGAATCACATGTGAGGCCAACTTAGTTGCAAAAAACGTTTTTCTCAAAATAATTAACTAAAACTCTCAAAAATTAATTATTTCGGAATTTCGGAACTTCAATAATTCATAATAAATAGCTCTTTTATCAGAAAATTCGAATCTCGCGTATTTTTATAGGAAATTTAATTCTCTACAACTTTGCAGAAGAAAGTTTTTCCAAATTCCAAACAGAAATTGACCGAAATCAACAAACGGACGATTTTACAGGCTATAATCAAATTTCGGTCAATAATTGTGTCCACCAACACACAAGACATGTGTTAAACATTTAATGCCACAAAAATACTCTTCCTCCTCATATACTCATATATCCCACATTCATTGTAAAAATATCATCGTTAATATATTATTAAAATAATATATTTAAATAAATTATTTTATCAGAAAAAGATAAAATATTAATTTTCAACAATTGTCACATTAAAAAATTTTCTCCATCTATATCCTCATAAAATAAATATTTTCCTCATCATATAAATTAATAATTAATTATTCATAAATAATATTACAGAATCACATTATTGACAACCGTGCGGTTCCTCAAGATAGAGGGGGCTTTCCAATAAGGATCTCTCCTTACTGGCGCGCAATTAGATGACCAAACCTCTCCTTAGATGTAACTTTCTAGACATTGTCAATAATGTTATCTAATAATATTATTCGGATAATATGAATTATTGCTTCGATAATGGAAAATATTTACGTAATGACAATTATTGAAACAACAAAGATATAAAATATCAACGCAACAATTATTGAATCAATAAAATAAAATATTGAATAGTAATTCATCAGAACCATTATTGAGTAGTGCCTTGATAATTGGTGCGATCCGCATAATTCTTCTTGTCTGACAACAACGACATTCGTGTTTTAACCACCGCATTCCAACAATATTAATTGATAATAACTACGCCTGTTATTTTTTAAACAACTTATATTTGTCATTTTTTCATCCAATCGCTTTTTATTATAGGGCCCACAATAAAATTTGCGGCAACGTCATTTAATATTTCCCGACAAAGTAGAATATTCCACGACCAAATGAATATTCCTCGACAAAATAAATATTTTATAACCACCGCTTATTTAAAATATTTATGCATTTTACCCATAACTAACCACATTAATCAAATCAACCCTTACTAATTAAAAGAAATAATAGAGAAAAATAAATTTCATTTATTAATTATTTGGGGTCTTACAACCTCCCTTCTTATGAAATTTCGTCCTCGAAATTGACGACGTCTCGGTGTTTTCGAAGATGAGGATACCTCGCTTTCATTTCCGCTTTCTAATTCCCGTGTCATTTCCTATATAGCATGATTCCTCCACAAAACTTTAACTTGTGGTATGACCTTTGTATACGTAGGACATGTTCCTTCCTATCCAAGATCTTGACAAGTACCTCCTCATACGTTAAGTCTTCTATATCTCGTGCCTGTTCTAACTCAATAACGTGGTTCGGTCTTTCACATATTTACGAAGTATAGATATGTGAAACACATTATGAACACGAGACATACTCGGAGGTAACGCGAGTCTATAGGCTACATTACCTACTCGGTCAAGAATTTGAAATGGACCAATAAATCGTGGATTGAGCTTTCCTCTCTTCCCGAATCTTGTAACTCCCTTCCATGGGGAAACACGTAACAGTACATGATCCCCAATACTAAATTCTACATCCTTTCGATGAAGATCCGCATAACTCTTTTGTCGATCTTGTGCCATTTGTATACGTTGTCGAATTATTTGGATCTTTTCCGTAGTCATACGTACTAACTCGGGTCCCAACAATGTTGCTTCACCCACCTCGTCCCAACATACTGGAGAGCGACACTTTCGTCAATATAATGCTTCAAATGGGGTCACACCAATGCTTGCCTGATAACTGTTGTTGTAGGAGAATTCCACCAATGGTAAATACTTATCCCAACTGCCCTTGAAGTCTAGGACATAGAGTCTTAATAGATCTTCAAGAGTTTGAATAGTCTTCTCGATTGTCCGTCTGCTTGAGGATGGTATGCGCCAATAAATCGTGAACTGCGCCCATAGCTTTTTGCAAGCTAACCCAAAATCTTGAAGTGAATCTTGGGTCACGATCCAAAACTATGGATACTTGGCATGCCATGCAATCTCACAATCTCATCTACGTATATACTGAACAAGACGTTCAAGGAATAAGTCTCCGTATCGGCAAGAAATGAGCAGACTTGGTTAATCTATCAACAATAACCCAAATAGCATTGATGCCTTGAGAAACCATAGGAAGACCCATAACGAAATCCATGTTAATGTGTTCCCACTTCCATTTCGGAATCTCAAATGGTTGCAACGGACGCTTAGGTACTAGATGCTCCGCCTTTACACGTTGACAAGTTAAACACATCGAGATAAACTTTGCAATCTCTCTCTTCATATTGTCAAAGATCACGATACATTTTAGTACTTCCAAGATGGATTGCAAATGGTGTCTTGTGTTCCTCCATCATAATCTTGTACTTCAAATCAGAGTCGTTTGGAACACAGAGTCTAGAGTGGACTCGAAGTATTCCTTCTTCATCGATTCTCACTTCCGGAATAACACCTTCTTGTACTTTCTTCTTCATACGCATCAGCTCCGGGTAGGTAGCTTGAGCAACCTTAACTTTTCTATTAAAGTTGGCTCTACGCGTATATACTTGACATCATCGCACTTCGTTCCTCGTGATATGATCTTCTACTCAACGCGTCGCCTACCACGCTCGCTTTTCGAGGATGGTATTGAATAGTGTGGTCGTAATCTTTCAACAACTCGATCCAACGTCGTTGCCGTATGTTGAGTTCCTTTTGCGTGAAGAAATATTTGAGGCTTTTATGGTCCGAATATATCTCCACTTTCTCCCCATATAAATAGTGCCTCCGGATCTTTAACGCTGAAACGATCACGCCAACTCTAGATCATGAGTAGGATAATTCCTCTCATACTCTTTTGAGTTATGTCATGAGGCATAAAGGCTATGACTTTCCCACGTTGCATGAGAACACATCCTAACCCTTTACACGAAGCATCGCTATCGATAACAAATCCATCCGCATTCGGATGGTATTGTTAGAAAGTGCCAAAAATGAGTCTCCTCTTAAGCTCTTGAAACTCTTCTCGCATTCTTCTTTCCAAACGAATTTTGTATCCTTCCGAGTTAGTTTTGGGTTAATGGAGTAGCGATTCGAGAAAACCCTTCCATGAATCTCCGATAATAACCAAATAAGCCAAAAAACTACGTACTTGATCACCAATCCGACTTTCTATTGTTCCAAACTTTGATTGCTTCAATCTTCACGGATCAACAGATACTCCATGTTTCGACACCACGTGCCCAAGGAATGCTACTTCCTCAAGCCGTAACTCATATTTCTTCAACTTAGCATAAAGCTTGTTTTCACGAAGCCTTTGAGTACCAAATTTCAAATGGTGCTCATGATCTTCACGGCTTTTGGAATATACGAGGATGTCATCAATAAAGACAACAACGAATTGATCCAAATATTCCTTGAATACTCGCTTCATCATATCCATGAAAGCCGCAGGGAGCATTAGTCAATCCGAAAAACATGACTAAGAATTCATAATGCCCTGCATCGGGAGTTCTCAAGGCGCTTTGGAATATCCTCGCCTCTAATCTTCACCGATGATATCCGAATCGAAGATCGATCTTTGAAAAGAATTGTGCTCCTTGCAATCGGGTCAAACAGTCATCAATACGAGGTAGAGGATATCTATTCTTGATGGTGACATGGTTCAATTCTCGATAGTCAATACAAAAGTCGCATACTCCCGCCTTTTTCTCTTTACGAATAAAACAGAGCACCCCAAGGAGATGTACTAGATTTAATGAAACCGATGTCCAACAATTCTTGTAGTTGGACCTTTAACTCCTGAAGTTCAATAGGAGCCATTCGATATGGGGTTTTAGAAATGGGCTTGGTACCGTGTTCAAGATCAATAAAAATTCAACTTCACATTCCGGGGTAGAATTTAAAGTTCTTCGAAATAGGTCGGAAAGTCAATAACAACAAGAATATTATTCAAATCGACGTGTCTTTATTCAAATCCATAACATGAGCTATGAAAGCTTGACATCCGCTTTTCAATAAACGAATAGCTTTATGATTAGATATGATGGTGATTGATTTTAATGGTTTAGTTACTTGAATTCGTATAACAAAGTTGGTTAGGAATATGAAAACTAACAACCTTACGAAAATAATCAATTTTGGCACGATGAGTAGTTAACCAATCAATCCCTAAAATCACATCAAAAGCAAGTATCTTTAAAGAGATAAGGTCAACAGTAAGGTGATGGTGCCAACTTGAATCAAACAAGATTTATAAACAAAGGATGTGATGAAAGTTTCTCCTAACTGGAGTTTCCACAGATAGGTCAAAGTCTAATTTCTCCTGAGTCAAGTTTAAACGTTGGCAAAAGCAGAGAGATAAATGAATGGGTAAAGACCCAGATCAAGTAAGGTATAAACTTCGCAAGAATTTATAAATAGCTTACCCGTGATCACCTCGTTTGGGTTCCTCGCATTTTGACCGATCACAACAAACGCTTTTCCGAACCGCTTGACTTTGACTTTTCTCGAGATAGTTTTTTTCGAGTCACCGTCCCCATTGAACTAGGTTTTGCTACCGTATAATCTCGAAGCGATATGTCCTTCCTTTCCACAATTATAGCATACCTTGAATGTTATATGGCGCTTTGACCGATATGTCCTCTTTCTCGATTTATAAGCATATGACCGGTGGTCGTTCTCCTCCCTTAGAACCGCTTCTTTTTAGGAGCTGCTGCCTTCACATAATCGTTGTTAAATCTTCTCTTTTAAAATCTCCTCCCGACTCGCTTCTTCTATTTTCACGGCCATGATTACCACCAGAGTGGTTACCATTTTGTCCGCCTTTTTCTTTCTCCGCTTGGTTATCATTGTTTTGTTGATCGCTATCCCCAGATGATCCTCGGTTGTGGTCCTCGGTTGACCGTACTCGTTATCTCGCTCTAATAATTGAGCCTTGTTTACAACATCCGAAATAGAGAAAAATTATGAGAAATGAGATATTGACGTATCGCAAGGGTTTCAAACCTCTAAGAAACATCCGCGTCATATGTTCCTCATTCTCCACCAAATGAGGTGCAAACTGGATAACTCCGCGAACTTCGCATCGTCTTTGGACACCGCCATGTTATTCTCGCTCCGATCTAATAAACTCCACTTCCTTCATATGACCTAACACTTTCGTGAAAGTATTTTTCGCTTGAAAAGTTTCTAAAACGCTTCCCAAGACATGCTTAAGTCTACAATGCAGTGGGTCCGCTTCACGCACTCCCACCAAGAGTCTACCTCGCCACGGAACATAAAGGTGGCGAATGGAACCTTCGTTCTCCGTGCATCCCAAGACATCGAATATCTTGGTAATTTGCTTGACCCATGTTTCCGCCATGATCGGATCCGGCTTTCCCTTAAATTCTCAAGCGGTCCCAAATCGCGGCGCCCCAAAATAGGTCCATTCCATCTAACCCATTCTCGAGTCGCCAAATACATGGTGCGAAAATAACTACAACTTTATTATTATAACATATAAACTCGTGAGTTTAAATATAGATATTGCCATCTGACAATATCCACACGCAAATAAATCCCCATCATAATTATTGATACATTATTTTACAAAATGGTGAGGACTACTAAACAACTCTCTCTATAACCATCATTCCATACCCCAACTAAGACTGCTACATTCTCGCCTCCCGAGAAGAAAAATGGAACAACAAGGAAAAGGGTGAGTTCAACTAGCCCAAGAAAAGATGTTATGACTAAGATAATATAGAACAAATTATCGTTAGTCTTCAACAGGAAAAATCGATAGAATACAATAGACAACAAGTTTCGAGATCAATATTCGCGGAAAATAATAATTCATAGAAGAGTTACGTAGAGAATGCAAACTACTATCTTCTATATATGAATTTAAAAGTTCATCGTCGATATTTTATCCCCGTAACATCAATCAATATACATCCGAATCAAATATTCATCTTTGCACTACAGCCAAAGATATTCATCACCGTCATGTTCATCTAAACACTGCTCATCTTTGCACTACTACCAAAGATATTCTTCAGAATCATTCATCTTTATCACTACGGCCAAAGATATTCAATAATATCATCATTTAAGACCGAGGATGATGAAAATATTTTTAAAGAAACGAATCCAAAGGAAACAAAATGACAAGGATTAAGGATTAAGGATTCGTACTTTGTTTTATCCATGTTCAAAAATACCTCAAAAATAATCACAAAGGTGTAAAATTCAAGAATGATCAAAACACGGATACAATCAAAGCTAGTATCCGAATAGATATTTTGACAAAGAGAAGAAATTTCATTTTTCTATGAATAGTGGTCAGATATCGTGAATAGTGTCGATATGCGTGAATAAGAACTCTAGCACCAAAAGATAGAAATTCCACAAAAAAATCTCTTCACGCTTCATGAATAGTACTCGTGAATAAGAACTCGTGAATAAGAACTCATGAATAGTAACTCGTGAATAAGAACTCATGAATAAGTAACCCCGACATGAAAAAGTTCCAAATTTGATAAAAAGTTCCAACCAATATTTCAAAGATAATGATATTGAAGAAATAATATCATTTGAGAAGAAAATAACATCCTTTACCTCGAAAGATTTGTACTTCTAATGAATACCGTGTATAAATAGTCAAGAAGAACTTGCACCGCCTAACAATACTCAAAGTATACTCAAAATACTCACAAGAATACGCGATAATATAGAGAGAGAAAAACTTCAGCTTCGTGTGATTTTCAATTCTAACCTAAGACCCTATTTATAGAAAAATGCTTAGAACACCAAAGCAGAAAATTGAATATAATATTAATATAATTATACAAATTTTCCTTAGCCCACATTTTGGTCAAAACACACCACACATGTGTTAATGATGTCCAAAAAAAATACAAAAAACGTTTTTCTAACAAAAATAATTTAAACTCCAAAATCAATTCACACCCGATATCACAAAACTTCAATAATTCACAATAAATAGCTCTTTTTTATCGTAAAATTCAATCTCGTGATTTTTATAGGAAATTCAATTCTCTACAACTTTGCGGAAGAAAGTTTTTCTAAATTCCAAATGTAAATTGACCGAAATCCATAAACCAAGCGATTTTACAAGCTATAATCAAATTTCTACAATAATTGTGTCCACCAACACACAAAATATGTGTTAAACATTTAATGCCACAAAAATACTCTTCCTCCTCATATACTCATATATCCCACATTCATTATAAAAATATCACCGTTAATATATTATTAAAATAATATATTTATATGAATTATTTTATCAGAAAATGATAAAATATTAATTTTCAACAATTGTCATTTTAAAAATTTTCTCCATCTATATCCACATAAAATCAATATTTTCCTCATCATATAAATTAATAATTAATTATTCACAAATAATATTACAGAATCACAGTACTGGCAACCAGGCCGTTCCTAGGAAAGAGGGGGCTTTCCAATAAGGATCTCTCCTTACTGGCGCGCAATTAGGTGAACAAACCTCTTCTTAGACAGAACTTTCTAGACATTGCCAATAATATTATCCAATAATATTATTCAGATAATATGAATTATTGCTCCGATAATGGAAAATACTGTGTAATGACAATTTATTGAAACAACAGCAATATAAAATATCAATGTAGCAATTATTGAATCAATAAAATAAAATATTTGAGAATAAGAATTACTATAACAATTATTGAGTAAAGGTCTTCACGTAAGAATCAATAATTGGTGAAATACCG
This sequence comes from Panax quinquefolius, assembly GCA_020205615.1. Classification (NCBI taxonomy): domain Eukaryota; kingdom Viridiplantae; phylum Streptophyta; class Magnoliopsida; order Apiales; family Araliaceae; genus Panax; species Panax quinquefolius. The sequence continues at coordinate 20,724,356 of CM035171.1, forward strand.
CGCGCTATCGCTCAACAACGCTTATTAGTGTGTTTTAACCACCGGCATTCCAACAATTATAATCTGTAAATAACTACGCCGTTATTTATAAACAACTTATATTTGTCGCTTTCTTCATCCAATCGCTTTCAAGCATGGGGACCCACAAAAAGATCGCTACCAGTCGTTTAATATTCTTCACAAAGATTTAATATTCCACCACCAAATGAATATTTTATAACCACTGAATATTATTCCAAATATTTTCGATTTTTTACCCATAACCCATCCACATTAATCAAATCCACCTTTACTATTTCAAAATAATAAATAAAGGAAATTCCTTTTTATTTAAAAATTTTGGGGTCTTACAACCTCCCTCCTTATGAAATTTCCTCGAAATTGACGTACGACTACTGGTGTTTCAAAAGATGAGAATACCTCGCTTTCATTTTCGCTTCCAACTCCCGTGTCATTTCCTCAATAAAGATGGTTTCTCCACAAAACCTTAACTTGTGGTATAACCCCTCAGACATGTGACATGTTCTTTCCTATCCAAGATCTTGACAGTACCTCCTCAGACGTTAAGTCTTCTGCTATCTCGTCCGGCTTCTAACTCAATGACGTAGTTTGGTCGTCCCACATATTTACGTAACATCGACACGCTGAAAAACGCAATGAACACGCGTCATATACTTGGCGGTAAAACGAGTCTATAGGCCACAGCCCCTATTCGATCGAGAATTTCAAATGGATTAATAAATCAAAGGTTTGAGCTTTCTCACCTCACCGATTCTCGCTTTTGAAATAACAACTTCGCACCTCCTTCTTCAAATTCATCACCCGGTGTGTAGCTTCGAATGAACTTTAACTTTATCGATTAAAGTCGATTATACTCAGATATCATCACGCGGGTAACTAGAGTTTTCATCTCCATCTCTATTATTTGTAAATTATACGAAATGAGTCTTTGACAATATCGTACTCGTATTTGATACGATCTTCTACTCAACACGCCGCCACCACGCTCGCTTTTCCAGGATGGCATGGTCGTAACACGTCTTTGAAATGAGTCTCCTCTTGAGTTCTTCAAGCTCTTCCCACATTCTTCGCTCCATTCAATTTTGTATCTCTACGAGTCAATCAAGCAATTAATGGAATAGCGATTCGAGAATATCCTTCAACGAATCTCCGATAATAACCAACTAAGCCTAAAGCTACGATTTTCGATTACATCGACTTTAGGTTGTTCTCAATCGCGACTCATATCCCAACCTTGGATAAGACGCGTTTTCAATGACACCTATCGCTTTACTATCGCATCGAATATGGTGTCCCCTACGGAGAGTCTTCGCTTTGCATTCCACAAAGGAAGTCACCGGATAAAGGCTCGTGTACCAAATTTATAGTTGAATTTTAACTCTCAAGTTCAATAGAGCCATTCGATATGAGATTTTAGAAATGAGTTTTGTATCGGGTTCAAAGTCGATACAAAATTTAATATCGCTCTTTGAGTAAACCAAGAAATTCTTCAGAAATACGTCGAAAAAATCAATAACAACAGAATATTATTCAAATCGACGTGTCTTTATTCAAATCCATAACACGGACTAAGAAAACTCGACATCCGTAATAAACGAATGACTTCATGGCTTGATATGAAAATGTTTGACTACAATGGTTTGATTGCTTGAATTTGAATAACAAAGTTGCTTAGAATATAAAACTAACAACCTTACGAAAAGTAATCAATTTTACATGATGAGTAGTTAACCTTAAAATCACATCAAAAGCAAATATCTCTATAGAAATAAGGTTAACGTGTAATGTGATAAAGCCAACCCTAATCAAGCAAGATTTCTAAACAACGGATGTAATGAAAGTTTCTCCTAATGGAGTCTCCACAAATAGGTCAAAGTTTAATTTCTCCAGAGTTAAGTTCAAACGCTGAGCGCAAAGCAAGAGAGATAAAAGAATGGGTTGAACCCCAGATTCTAGTAAGGTATAAACTTCAAGCAAGAATTTATAATTAACTAACCCGTGCTAACTTCGTCGGGTTCTCGCATTTTGACCCGGTCACGACAAACGCTTCTTCCAAGAACCGCTGACTTTGACTTTTCCGGGACATCCTTTTGAGTCACCATTCCCGCCGGATCGGTTTTCGATATCGCATAATCTCGAAAGCGATATGTCCTTCTTTTCCACAATTATAGCATACCTTAAACTGCTGTGGGCGCTTTGGGTGATATGTCCTCTTTCCCCATTTGTAACATACGACCGATGGTCTTTCTCTCCTTGGAACCAATCACATCTTCAAGGCGCCGACGCCTTCACACGGTCGTTGTTGAATCTCCTCTTTTTAAATCTCCTCCCGACTCGCTTTTCTATTTTCATGGCCACGATTACCACCGAGTGGTTACCGCTTTTGTCCAGTATTCTTCTTTCTCCGCCGGGTTATCGTTATTTTGTCGACTACTATCTTCTAGATGATCCTCGTTATGGTCCCTCGGTTGAACGTACTCGTTATCTCGCTTCTAACAACTTAGCCCCGCTGACAACATCTTAATAGAGAGAAAATTTATGAGAAATGAGATACCGACGTGTCGGTTTCAAACCTCTCTCTTAAACATCCGCGTCATACGCTCCTCATTCTCCACCAAATGAGGTGCAAACCTGGATAACTCCGCTAACTTCGCCACGCATCGGGACACCGCCATGTTATTCTCGCTCCATCCTAATAAACTCCACTTCCTTCATACGATTTAATACTTTCGTGGAAGTACTTGTCATTGAATCTGCTTCTGAAATGTCTCCCACGATACGCCGAAGTGCAAATGGATGGGTACGCTTCACGATTCCCACCAAGAATCTGCTTCGCCACGGAACATAAAAGTAGCGAATGAAACTTTCTGTTCCTCCGCATCCCAAGACATCGAATATCTTGGTAATTTGTTTGACCCACGTCTCCGCCTTTAATCGGATCCGCTTTCCCAGCATTCGGTGGTCCCAACTCTTTGAACCGCTTGGTGTGACCACCCGTGAATTGCTATCATTTCTCCTCGTATTTTGAACACGAAGTCTCCTCGTCTGATTTTGCATGAATCTGCAAAAAGCTTCTAAACATCCCCTCGCTCATCATCTCGCCAGATGGTGTTGTTCATAGAGGTACATTGCCACTGTTGCACGTTCTCCTCATTGGTAAAGACAGCATCTCCACTGGTCTCATTTACTCCATCATTAATATTCTAAGTCGACATTCTCAAATACCGCTCATAAAACAAGGGTTAATTAAGGAAATCAATATATCACATAATATCCCTATATACTTGACCAACTAACAAATAAGCTTAGGTAGACACACTATTAGCGAAAGGATTTACTCGCTCTCCCCTCCTAGTTCTATTCCCGATCTCCGCCAGAGATCATATCCTAAGCTCGATATTAACCGCGACGCCCCAAAATAGGTCCATTCCATCCAACCCATTCTCGAGTCGCCAAATACATGGTACGTAAATAACTACAACTTTATTATTATAACATATAAATGTGAGTTTAAATACGATATTGCCATCTGCAGACAATATCCACACGCAAATAAATCCCCATCATAATTATTGATACATTATTTTACAAAATGGTGAGGACTACTAAACAACTCTCTCTATAACCATCATTCCATACCCGACTAAGTACTCGCCACATTCTCGCCTCCCGAGAAGAAAAATGGAACAACAAGGAAAAGGGTGAGCTCAACTAGCCCAAAGAAGAATGTTATGACTAAGATAATATAGAACAAATTATCGTTAGTCTTCAACAGGAAAAATCGATAGAATACAATAGATAAACAAGTTTCGGATCAATATTCGCAATGGAAATAATAATTCATAGAAGAGTTACGTAGAGAATGAAACTATTATCTTCTATATATGAATTTAAAAGTTCATCGTCGATATTTTATCCCTCGTAACATCAATCAATATACATCCGAATCAAATATTCATCTTTGCACTACGTGCCAAAGATATTCATCATTAGTCATGTTCATCTAAACACTGCTCATCTTTGCACTACGTACCAAAGATATTCTTCGAAATCATTCATCTTTTGCACTACTGTGCCAAAGATATTCCATAATATCATCATTTAAGACTAAAGATGATGAAAAATATTTTTAAAGAAACGAATCCAAAGGAAACAAAATGACAAGGATTAAGGATTAAGGATTCAGTACTTTGTTTTATCCACGTCAAAAATACCTCAAAAATAATCATAGGGGTGTAAAATTCAAGAATGATCAAAACATGGATACAATCAAAGCTAGTATCCGAGATTAGATATTTTAGACGAAAAAGAAAATTTTTATTTTTTCTTGAATAAGGCCGTGATTCGTGAATAAAGTCAGATATCGTGAATAAAGTAACGTATACGTGAATAGAACTCTCACACCAAAAAGATAGAAATTCCACAAAAAACATCTTCACGCTTATGAATAGTACTCGTCGTGAATAAGAACTCGTAAGAATAATAACTCATGAATAGTAACCCCGATATGAAAAAGTTCCAAATTTGATAAAAAATTCCAACCAATATTTCAAAGATAATGATATTGAAGAAATAATATCATTTGAGAAGAAAATAACATCCCTTACCTCGAAAAGATTAAGATTTTCTAAATGAAACACCTTGATAGGCTATGACTTGAACTCAATCCGTATAGCAATACTCAAAGTATACTCAAAATACTCACAAGAATACGCCGATAATATAGAGAGAAAAACTTCAGCTTTAAAGTGTGATTTTCAATTCTAACCTAAAGCACCCTATTTATAGGAAAATCTTAGAAACACAAAGCGTAAAAATTGAATATAATATTAATATAATTATACAAATTTTCCTTAGCCCACATTTTGGTCAAAAACACCAGCCACACATGTTAATGATGTCCAAAAAATACAAAAAATTTTTTTAACAAAAATAATTTAAACTCCAAAAATCAATTCACACCTGATATACCAAAACTTCAATAATTCACAATAAATAGCTCTTTTATCATAAAATTCGAATCTCGCGACTTTTATAGGAAATTCAATTCTATACAACTTTACGTAGAGAAAGTTTTTCCAAATTCCAAATGTAAATTGACCAAAATCCATAAACAGACGATTTTACAAAAGTTATAATCAAATTTCAATTCAATAATTGTGTCCACCAACACACAAAATATGTGTTAAACATTTAATGCCACAAAATACTCTTCCTCCTCATATACTCATATATCCCACATTCATTATAAAATATCACCGTTAATATATTATTAAAATAATATATTTATATGAATTATTTTATCGAAAAATGATAAAATATTAATTTTCAACAATTGTCATTTTAAAAATTTTCTCCATCTATATCCACATAAAATCAATATTTTCCTCATCATATAAATTAATAATTAATTATTCACAAATAATATTACGTAATCACAAGATCGACAACCGTGCCGCTCCTGGAAGAGGGGGGCTTTCTAATAAGGATCTCTCTCTCTTGCTTGGCAAGCAATTAGGTGACCAAACCTCTCCTTAGATGTAACTTTCTAGACATTGCCAATAATATTATCCAATAATATTATTCAGATAATATGAATTATTGCTCGATAATGGAAAATACTTTGCGTAATGACAATTATTGAAACAACAAAGAATATAAAATATCAACGCAAAGAATTATTGAATCAATAAAATAAAATATTGAATAATAAATTATCGTAACCATTATCGAGTAAAGGCCTTCAATAATTGGTGCAATGCCGCAATATCTTGTGCTGACAACGCGTATTCTTGTGTTTTAACCACCGCATTCCAACAATGTTAATCTGGAACAACTACGCCGATTATTTATAAACAACTTATATTTATCATTTTCTTCATCCAATCGCTTTCCCATTATGGGACCCATTAATAGATCACAGCATTTAATATTAATGCATTTAATATTCCCACAACGATTTAATATTCCACGACCAAAATGAATATTTTATAACCACTTGCTTATTCGAAATATTTGCGTATTTTACCCATAACTATCCATATTAATCAAATCCACCCTTACTATTTCAAAATAATAAATAAAAAAAATTCCTTTTTATTAAAAAAATTTCGGGGTCTTACACCAACTCTTTGAACTGTTTGGCTGTGACAACCCGTGAATTGCTATCATTTCCTCCTCTATTTTGAACACGAGTCTCCCTCGTCTGATTTTCCATGAACTGCAAAAAGCTTCTAAACATCCTCTCGTTCATCATCTGCTCAGTGGTGTTGTTCACAGGAGAAACATTGCCAGCGTGTTGCACGTTCTCCTCGTTGGTGTACTGCCTCCACACGGTCTCATTTCCACTTATTAATATTCTCAATCGACATTCTCAAATACTATCATAAAACAAGGGTTAATTAAGAAAATCAATATATCACATAATATCCCTATATACTTGACCAACTAACAAATAAGCTTAGGTAGGACACACTAACGAAGGATTTATTAAATCTCCTCCCTCCTAGTTCTATTCCCAGATCTCCGCCAGAGATCATATCCCTAAGCTCGATACCAACTATGACGCCCCCAAAATAGGTATACATCACCCATTACGAGTTGTCAATACATGGTACGTAAATAACTACAACTTTATTATTACAACAAGAAAATGTGAGTTTGAATACAAATATTATCTTCTGCACAATATCTATACCCAAATAAATCCTCATCACATTTATTGATACATTATTTTACAAAAATGGTGAGGACTACTAAACAACTCTCTCTAGAACCTTCATTCCATACCCCGACTAGTACTCGCTACATTCTCGCCTCCTGAGAAGAAAAATGGAACAAAACGGAAAAGGGTGAGCTCAACTAGCCCAGTAAAGAATATTATGACTAAGATAATATACAAAAAATTATAGTTAGTCTTTAACAGGGAAAAAATCTGAGAGAATACATTAAACAACAAGTTTTAGAGCAATATTCGCAGCGGAAAATATTAATTCATAGAAGAGTTACGTAGAGGATGAAATCTACTAATATCTATGAATTTAACGTTCATCATCATTATTTTATCCTCAGAACATCAATCAATATTCATCTTGAATCAAATATTCACCTTTGCACTACTGGCCAAAGATATTCATCTCGCATCATGTTCATCTTCATCTAAACACTGCTTCATCTTTACACCGCCCAAAGATATTCATCAAGAAATCATTCATCTTTGCACTACAGTGCCAAAGATATTCAATAATATCATCATTTAGGACCGAGGATGATGAAAAATATTTTAAAAAAAAGCGAATCCAAAGAAACAAAAGAACAAGTATTAAGGATTCAGATTTCACCTATTTCATGTCCAAAATACCTCATAAATAATCATAGTGGTGTAAAATTCAAGAATGATCAAAATATGGATACAATCAAAGCTAGTATCCACAATAGATATTTTGACTTAAAAGAAAAATTTTATTTTCGTGAATAATGTCGATATCGTGAATAAGTAACTCTACACAAAAGTTCCAAATTTGATTAAAAGTCCGGATCAATACTTGAATAATGATATTGAAAGAAATAATATCATTTTAATAATAATATCCCTTACCTCACAAAGACGGTGATTTCCGATCGAAAAACTGGATATGTATTAAAGGAAACTTGCACCAGATATAACAACACTCAAAGTATACTCACAATAATACGCTCAATATATCGAGAGAGAAATAGAGAGAAACTTCAGTTTCTGGTGTGATTTTCAATTCTAACCTAAGCACCCTATTTATAGGAAAATGCTTAGAACACCAAAGTAGAAAATTGAATATAATATTAATATATTTTTCACATTTTCCTTAACCCACTTTAGACAACTGATCTCAGCCCATTTGAATCACATGTGAGGCCAACTTAGTTGCAAAAAACGTTTTTCTCAAAATAATTAACTAAAACTCCCAAAAATTAATTATTTCGGAATTTCGGAACTTCGATAATTCATAATAAATAGCCCTTTTATCAGAAAATTCGAATCTCGCGAATTTTTATAGGAAATTTAATTCTCTACAACTTTGCAGAAGAAAGTTTTTCCTAATTTCAAACAGAAATTGACCGAAATCCACAAACGGACGATTTTACAAAGCTATAATCAAATTTCATTAATAATTGTGTCCACCAACACACAAAACATGTGTTAAACATTTAATGCCACAAAATACTCTTCCTCCTCATATACTCATATATCCCACATTCATTGTAAAATATCATCGTTAATATATTATTAAAATAATATATTTAAATGAATTATTTTATCGTAAAAAGATAAAATATTAATTTTCAACAATTGTCACATTAAAAATTTTCTCCATCTATATCCTCATAAAATCAATATTTTCCTCATCATATAAATCAATAATTAATTATTCATAAATAATATTACGAGAATCACATTATCGACAACCGCATAGCCTCCTGAGATGAGAACTTTCCAATAAGGATCTCTCCTTATCTTGCTGCCAGCAATTAGATGACCAAACCTCTCCTTGTATGTAACTTTCTAGACATTGTCAATAATGTTATCTAATAATATTATTCAGATAATATGAATTATTGTCTCGATAATGGAAAATACTGTGTAATGACAATTATTGAAACAACAATGAATATAAAATATCAACGCAAAGAATTATTGAATCAATAAAATAAAATAATTGAATAAGAATTATCAGTAACCATTATTGAGTAGTGCCTTCAATAATTGGTGCAATAATCGTGTAATGCTTAAGCAACAACGCCAGACATCGTTCTTGTGTTTTAACCAACGGGTATTCAACAAAGATTAATTTGAATAACTACGCCATTATTTTTTTAAACAACTTATATTTATCGCTTTTCTTCATCCAATCGCTTTTTAGTTATGGGGCCCACATTAATGTTTGCTTCGTCCGCATTTAATATTCCCCGACATTAAGAATATTCCACGACCAAACGAATATTCCCCGACAAAAATAAATATTTTATAACCACCTACTTATTTAAAATATTTGCGCATTTTACCCATAACTAACCACATTAATCAAATCAACCCTTACTAATTAAAAGAAATAATAGAGGAAAATAAATTTCATTTATTAATTATTTGGGGTCTTACAATAAAAGTTATTTAAACTTTTATTTCATAAACTTAAGTGAATATATCTGCTAAATAGAAGCGTATTTGATTCAAAGTTTAAAATAACTTATTTGCTTACTCGTAAGCATTCTCACTCTAAAAGTTATTTAAATCCGACTTTTTCTTTTACTCCATAAAGAATAAATAATTCTTTTTAATTTGCATTAAATTATATATCTGCTTAAACAGAAGCATTTTTGAGTAAAAGCTAAAATTGACTTATTTACTTATTCAAGAAGCATCTTTTCACACAAAATATAAAAGTTATTTAAACTTTTATAATAGTGCATAATTTACATATTTGCTTACACAGAAGCATTATTTGATCTAAGCACAATTTACTATCTGCTTATAAAGAAGCATAATTTCTCAAGTATAAAAGTCTCTAAACTTTTATAACTATATTTGATCTTTAATTGATATCTGCTTATTTGAGAAACATCAATTTGTACTAAATTATATCTGCTTATATAAGAAGCATTCATATGTACTAAATTCTTATCTGCTTATTTGAGAAGCATCAATCTGTACTAAATTCTTATCTGCTTATTTGAGAAGCATCAATCTGTACTAAATTCTTATCTGCTTATTTGAGAAGCAAATTGTTGTAATATCATTTGTAAAAAGAGAAAAGATTAGAGTTAGTTTATTTTATGTACTTGTGAGAAAGACGAGTAATTCTTCGACCAAGACCAAAGTCTTAGAGAGTCGTGAGGAAAGTTGGGTCTCTAGTGTACTTGTGAGGTGAGGAAGAGGTCATTGTTTCAAGACCGGATCATAGAATAGAAATCGAACTCAAAGGAAGTACAACTAAGCTTGAGGAGGGAGCGGGAGCTTCTTTCCCAAGATAGATTAGTTGGGAATAATTGGAAGTTTGTCTATAAAACTTTGTAAAGGCTTCTCCGCCTGTTGAAGGAGTATTTATTACTGATAGTAATAGGATCTCAAGTCCTAGAGAGGAGCTTGAGACTGGATGTAGCAGCATACCCGGGATGTATGTTGTGAACCAGATAAATCTCTGTGCATTGTGTGATTGAATTTTTATTGTCTTGCATATTAATTTCTAACACTGCAAATTAATTATCCAAAAATTCAAAAAGGCCTAAGATAATTTTTAATCGGTAATAATCTATTCAACCCCCCTTCTAGATTATTATTGGACTTTAAATTGGTATCAAAGCGGTGCTCTTTAACTTATTTGTTAAGTAAATACAGGCTTACCTAAGAGTAGATCCATCTATGGCCTCAATGCTTTCTTGGTTGCGAGAAGGACTATCAATGACTAGACCTCCACTATTTGATGGTATAAACTTTGCCACCTGGAAGAGCAGATTCAGACTCTATGCCAAATCACAAGGAATCAAAGTTTGGCTTGTAATAGAACGAGGTGTAAAAGTTCCAACAAAAATCGTGGGAGAAAAGATCGTTGAGAAAGATGTTGATGAATTCAATACTGATGATGAAAAGGCTATGAATATTGCATCCCTAGCTGAACAAGTGCTCTCATTGAAAAAGAAAACAAAAGAGTTAGCAACTGCAAGAATGCAAAAGAAATTTGGGAAAAATTGATTTTAACATATGAAGGAACCAGTCATATCAAAGAAACCAGAAAAGATGCTCTAATCCAGGAGTATGAAAGTTTCAAGCTAGAAGAAGGTGAAAAGATCATTGATATGGTAACACGGTTTTCCAGAATCAATGATGAACTAGAACATCTAGGGAAGGCATATACAACTAATGAGAAAAATAGAAGAATTCTCAAAGCCCTTCCATCCATCTGGAATATGAAAGTTATTGCTATTAAGGAAAGACAAGATCTAACTACTTATCCTCTTGATTGCCTTATTGGAAATCTGCGTGCCCACGAAGTCGATATGTTAGTCAAAAAAGCAGGATCAAATACAAATATCAGAGAGAAAGGAATTGCTTTCAAAGAGTTACTTATAAATCAAGAAAGATATGATGAAGAAGTTGCTGAACAAGCTGAGGAAATTGTAAATCTGTGCTTAATGGCAAATAATGAGTCATCACCAAGATCTGAGGTACATTTTGAACATCAATTATCTAGTACTTCATTTGTCATGCATAGATAATATAAATGAAAAACACCATAAACTACAAGAAGCATATAATGGTTTACATGAAGATAATAAAATTATTAAAGAAGATTTTATTGAGTTTAAAATTTTAGTAGAAAAATTAATTAAAATTAATAAAAATCTGGAAATGGAAAATGCAAACTTGATTATAACTAATGAAAGTTTAAATGAAGTAAAATTAGAAAATGATTCCTTAAAAGAAGAATTAGAACAATGTGAAAGAATAAATAAAAATCTTGAAATTGAAAATTCTACACTTGCTTTAATTAATGAAAATACTCAAATAAAATATCAAGTGTTAAATGAAGATATTAAAAATCTCAATTTTGAAAATGCATCTCTAAAGATAAAATTAGAAAAACAAAATGAAGATTCTTCTTTAATAGATCAAATTAATATTTTAACTAAAGAACGTGATTTATTTAAATTTTATAGTTCTTAAGTTCACAAAAGGGAAAGAAAACCTTGATGTCATGCTTAATCAACAAAGATGTGGTTTTAACAAAGAAGGATTAGGATATATTGGAGAATTTAAAAATAAAGGACTTTATCATGTTAAAAGTAAAGAAAAAGAAAATTACGCATCTCCATTTACTAAATGTTCTTACTGTAACAGAAATGGTCATTCTTTTCACATGTGTAATGCTCGAAATGAAAATTATAAAGGAAAAATGATTTGGGTGCCTAAAGAAACATATATTGCACTAATTATTAATACAAGGAAAGAGTTTTATAATAAAAGTCAAAAATCTCATAGAAATTTTCATCAAAGTTTTTCAGGATATAATAATAGAATAAATCATGAATCTTATAGACTTGCTACTCATAAAATGTTCGTATCTACTAAGATTGATTATCCTGTACCCATTTTTGTAAAGGAAAACACAAATGTTCCTTATACAAAATGGACAACTCACCCAAAGGACCCTTCTTATTAAAGGGTACCAGTTCTTGAAATTGATTAATGTTGCAGGTATGTCTTGGAGCTGTTTTTAGTAAAAATAACTGACAACATCATTGTTGGGTCTATTGATATTACTTTGTGAAATGATTTCTCTGAAAACATGAGTAAGGTTTTTTAAAAATGAGCATGAAGGGAGAATTAAACATCTTCCTAGGGGTACAAATGAAATCAGGTGAAAAAGATTCTGACTATGCAGGTCATCATAATTGTGCAAGTGGAAGTGGCATATGTCAGTTTTCTCATAATTATATATGCATCTATATATATATGTCCATATACATATTTTTTATAATAAATTTTTAAAAAAATTATATATATACAGGAATATTTTTTAAAGAATATATTTAATATTTAAATCTATTTTAAATATTATATATATAATAGATTTAATATGGCACATTCTTTTAAATTTTTCTACATCTAAATGGTAAATAATCTCTATTCTTGTATAGTAATTTTGGTCAATCAAAGGCAACCACACAAATTCAAATAATGCAGGAGGCAACTAAATTTTTAAAAGAATTTTTTTCTAATCTCTTCTTCTGCAGGTTCTGAAAAGTATTTATACTATTCTTTCCCCCCATTTTTTTTATGATGACAAAGGGGGAGAAGAAAAATATTATTGAGGAGAAGAAAAATAACTGTTATATATTGTTGAATGTTAGTTTTTCAAAAATTTTAATTTTTTTTTTTGATGATTGCATAACTTGAGGGGGAGCTTTTATGAAAAATATTTTTAGTTGATTGTCATCATCAAAAAGGGGGAGATTGTTGGGTCTCCAACTTTTAGTTTTATTTTGATGATAACAATAATTAGAAAATAAATTAATTAAAAGGGTAGAATCCTCTCCATAGGATTTTTATTAAAATTGTTTTATTTATCTTATTTACTTTGATCAAAAAATATTTTCTAAATCTTATTTAATTGATTTTATTGATCTTGATATTTTAATATGTTAAATCAATTGGGTCATACATTGTGGGACAAAAGTTATATGTTGATTATCAAATGTTTGTTTGACCAAATTTGGAAAGAAGATAGAAATGTTGATTAAATCATTTTTAATTGTGGGCATGTTCTATTTAGTTTCAAATTAATTTTATTATTTAAATATCTCAAAAATTATTTTATTTATATATATATATATATATATAAGTTTTATATTATTATATATTCAAAAACCGAATATATATTATTATATATTTGTTAACAGTATATATATTTTCATTACTTATATATATATAAACTAAGCATTTAATATATATATATATATATATATATATATATATATATATATAAATGGCGTGTGTGCAATGTATGAATATATCTTATAAGTATAACATATATATATCCTGTACATGCATGACATATATATATTAATTATCTTATTATACAACATGCATACGTGCGCCTAAGCTACAAATGTGCTGGCAATTCTTTTGACCAAAAACCGTGCATGCATGCATACATATACTTATTGTAATATATATATATATATATATATATATATATATATATATATATATATATATATAATCTATATAATTAATGAGCATGTGTTGGCAAAGTTTTGACCCAAACCGTGTATATATTATTATATATATAAATCATTTGTGTTGTATATATTATATATTATATTTATATATAGCAACTTAATATTTATATAATATATATCAGTATATGATATAAAGTATATTTATTAAATATATTATATTACTATTTGAAAACCGTATATATAGATTTGTTAACAGTATATTTTCATTACTAATATGTATTATAATATATTTATAGATATATGTAATCATTAATTTATAAATATTTTATTATACTGTATATATATATATATAGCAGTAAGTATAAAATATTAGTATGATTAATATTATATATATAACCAGATATACTATATATATATATATATATATATATATATATATATATGGGAAAATGGGTATCTTGTGTACTTTCTTTTTTTTTTTTTGTGATGATTATAAAGCAACGACGTCGTTTTGGAGTTAAAAAAAATAAAAGCACGGCTTCTCTCCCTTTCTCTTCCTCAATCACGAATCATCTTCTCCTCCCTAAGGGCTTCTATCCCTTCTCTTCCTCAATCGCACATCATCTCCTCTCCCTTCTCCTATGTCAATGTCAACGATTATATTATATACTTTGAGAGATGAAAAACCCTCGAATTTGGGCTTAGATACTGAGTAATAAGGAAGAAAGGGATGACTAGATGTACGGATACCTTGATTAGGCACATAAATCGAGGTGTTTGGAGTGTGGAATCTGCAATTGGGGAGGAATGTATTGGGAATTCTAGTAATGGTGGAGAGAGAAGAGACGAAATTAAAACCCCGATGATCCTCCCCGTTGTTGTTGTTAATGTGGATGAGAGAGAAATGAAGAACAGTTTAGGAAACTCGGTTCTGGGACTCTATTGGGCATGGAAATTGTTATGGTAGGAGAGAGGAAGAATGATAGAACTCCCTGCAGATGATGTATGCCTTATCTCTACTTTGGGAATTTCACTATTCCTTCAAAACTAACTTTGTGGACACTTTGGTTTTGGGTAATCCTTCTTTATTTGGTTTCTTTTAGCTTTTGCCTTTTGATTAAGATTAGTATTTCTTGCGCTTTTTTGAATGAAAAAGTAGAGGCACAAATATATTTTAGTGTGATGAAAACATCAATAAAATTTGCTTCAATAAAATCTCTCCCTTTTTAAGTTTAATTATGTTTTTTATTTTCTTGGCAAATACAAGGATGCATAGAGATTTTTTTATTAAAGAGGCTCTTATTTTAAACTTCATGAACCCTTACTCTTGAAGATTTATCATGTCTTTGGATTTGAAATTATTAGTTATAGTGTAATTGACAACATGTCCCCCCAAAGGAACATAATTGGGTATAATGTTGGTTTGGTTACTTGAATTTCTGCCGTAGTTGTTATTTCAACTTGGTTTTCACCTCTCAGCTTTTCTTTGGACACCAAAATTTGCAAAACTTTCAAGAATTACTTGTCATTGAGAATACTTTCAGTTGATAGAATTTAATGGCGAAGAAATAACTCTAAATTTAACAATTCCATGTCTGGAAATTTTTATGGGGAGTTTTTTCCCCTACTCGAACTATTATAAGTGTTGTGCAGGCAGTTGCATATTGAAGTTTTGGAATTATAAGGCATCTTTGTAGAATATACACATAATGTGTTGCACATTATTTTGTCCGTCTCATAAGGAGATATGTTCTCTTAATTTTTATGGACAATCTTTAGATTAATACCTTATAGCTCACTATGATAATAAAACCCACTAACTTTTGGTTCCCAATAGCTGATAATAAAACCCACTAACTTTTGGTTCTCAATAGTTGTTAAACTGAGGCATATTGGAGATTATGTAAGCAACTTTTGATTCCTTATGGTATGCAAACGAGGACATATATAAAGAAATTCTTAAAGTAATGCTACATTAACCGGCCATAGTATGTGGGTACTGTATCTTGCCATGTCTCCTGATGGTTAGGTATAGTGGATCTTTCAGTAACAAACCATTTATTAAAATGCATTGGTTGATGAGTATTTAAGTTTCAAATAGGAGAATTAGTTGGTGAAAGTTGAAACTGAAACATGTTTCTGCAGACGATAATGAATCGGGGCGGGGATGAGACGCTGAGGTTTTGGAACATCTTCCCATCTATATAACTCCTCAGATGCGTGAGCCATCCATCAATGTCATTCGGTTTTATCAATCAAAAAAACGCATCTCGAAACATTTTTAACATTACTTATATTCACTTCTTTCTTTCTCATTTCAGAATGCCAGAAGAGACACAGTATTTATGGTCACTAGGAAGAACTATTATTTGATGATGAAAAAATCTTCCTCGCATATAGTTGTGGCTTTTTGCATGCCATTTGTAATCTATTTTGTACATCCATCCATCATCCAAGTGTGAAGGGAAGAATAACCTCTTTTTCTTTTTTTCTCTCGGTCTTTGTTCTTTGGTACAAAAAAGAGAAGCAAGTATTCATAGTTTTATCGCTAGGGCTAGAAAGTTGCAAGTTGTTGATGTAATGATTGTAGAGGAGTTCATCATCGTATAAAAAGAATGATTCATTTATTTCTTTTTTACACATTGTTTAAAAATTGTTGCAGCGAAGAAAACACAAGTTGATGGAAAATGATATATCTTGCAACTTTATATACCGTTTTTTTTTTGTTACTAGTTACGAAAATAACCATTGTTGACCAATATATAGTGAAATTTTAACTCAATTTGTAAAATCCTAAAACTCCAATATGATTTTACATTTTATCTGTACTCCCTTAAAATCCATTAACCCCAACTAAGACAACTAATTCTACTCAATCTCATGTATCTATATGTTTCCAATGGTTCTTAGATTAAGAATTAGAACTAAACTTATAATTGAAACGAGGGAGAAAGTCTCATTTTTGAAGTCTATAACAATTCGTAATCGAGAACAATTTAAATGAACCTCAGTAACAAGTAGTGGGACACCCAAAAACAGAGAATACCACATTTTAGAAAGTTATGATGCATTAAAATCATAATGCTCTGACAGAAATAACCCTCTTTTCAAAATAACTTCAAAATTCAAACCATTAATAAACAAGAAAAGGCCGATAGTATGTATACAAAAAAGACAAGCACATTACGGTCTTCTTGCATCCAAATCCAACACTACATCCAACCTTGGGGTCTATAATATTGCAATTATATTGTACTACTGCATTACATAGAATACAAAATAAGATGGCGGAAAGAACAACTCATAATAGCAGAGCCTACAAACATCACTATATACTCAACAACTAGCTATCATTTGGAGCAAGCATCAGCCGAAGCCTTCTTTCGGCAGCCAAACTTGGAACCTGTCACACACTAGTTCATTACTACAAGTAAAACGGAACTTGCATATGCATTGTTGATTGTGGAAAGCGAATGACACTTGTTGACAAAACGCACAAAACTTCGGTTTTTTATCTCATCATTAGAAGTTATTCTCTATTTTTGATTGCTTATCTGCGAAACTCTTTTCGTGATATAGTAGTGGCAAACTATCGCCAAAATCAAGATTATAAATTGAAGTCCATTGGAACCTCCATTTTGTAGATAAAATTTGGTTCAAATCACGTATTTTGTGGGAAGTAATGAGAGAATCCGAGAAATTATTGAGTCCGATAAAGTCTTGATTCTGTCAACCTCGCTAACATTTGCAGTAAACCTTGTGGCATTTTGAATTTGATACTAAGATGTGGTTGCCATCTAGATCACTCTAGGGAGAAAGGAGTGGAGAAAAGATTGTATTTCGTAACTCATTCACACAAAATGGTATGATTGTTGGATATCAACGGTAGTCTGCAAAGAAAAGGAAAGCTGTTGAGTTTCCACAAATGCTATTGGGAAAAGAATGAACTCACTGATCCTTGATAAGCAACCAAAATCTCTGTACGCATTGCTATATAGTCCTTGTTTAGTGCGTTCAGTGTGTTCAAAAAGTGCATATAGGAGGCTTTTAAGCCCCAAATTCACCGTGAAAAGGTCTTAAAAGTTTAGTTTGCGAGTTAAAAAAGTTATTTTTCAAATAAGTTGCCATTATACAAACAAAATTTTCAATAT
The DNA here is from genome assembly GCA_020205615.1 of Panax quinquefolius. Classification (NCBI taxonomy): domain Eukaryota; kingdom Viridiplantae; phylum Streptophyta; class Magnoliopsida; order Apiales; family Araliaceae; genus Panax; species Panax quinquefolius. The sequence goes on from CM035171.1 coordinate 20,742,241, forward strand.
TTTCAAATGCGTTTGAACTCCCAAAACCTTATTATCCCCAAAAGCTCTAAACCAAATATGCACATAAAGCTACAAAATCTCAATGCATCAAATATTGACAACACAAATACATTATTCTTATCTCTCTTCTTCTCCACATCACATGATCTGCTTGTTTCAAAAAATCTGGATATAATTTTGAAAACCCGATTTCAAGTCCAATCGAAAAAACATGATATAAGGAAATGTACACTTATAAGTAATAACAAATATCAAGAATTTTGAGCTTTAACATAATTAAATTCAAATGGGTATGCTTACGAAAACATCTATCTTCTTCTTGCAAGTTTGATTTTGTCAGGATTTACGTTAATCATTTTTACAAACATCTTACGTGCAACTTTTTCAAAGCGACACTTTACCAAAAAAACTTTTACATGATTTCCGATCTCAAAATTGCTCAATAATATTATGGGAATGAAAAATATAGTTGATGGGAAAAAGCCGGACTTACTTTCTAATTGCATTCACTTCATACTTCACAGAAGACGCAAGGAGTAGACTGATTTTATCAATACCTACTCCTGCAGTCTCAAGTATACATAGTCATACCTTTTATCACCGTTCTTTCTAGAACTTGATATTTCCCCAAGTTAATTTTGTATTCGAGGGTTTTTCATCTCCCAAAGTATATAGTATAATCGTTGACATAGACATAGGAGAAGGGAGATGCGCGATTGAGGAGGAGAAGGGAGAGAAGCCCTAAGGGAGGAGAAGATGATTCGCGGTTGAGGAAGAGGAGAAGGGAGAGAAGCCGTGCTTTTATTTTTTTAACTCCAAAACGACGTCGTTTTGGCGATAATAAACAAAAAAGAACACTACATGCATACCCATTTTTCCCTATATATATAATATGTATCATGCATGCATTATATCTATACACTTAGATACTAACATGTACTATATTACTATATATATAATATTAAATATTAATATTAATTGCATGTGTAATATAAGCATACTTATTATATTTATAATATAATATATATATATATATATATATATATATATATAATATATATATATATACAAGATAGGAGTTTTTAATGCACTCATGTGTTGCCAACTTGTTGAAACCGACCGTGTGTACAAAGTGTCAACCATTTTGGGACATGAAAATCAAGTATCTTTGGGAAGCTTTTAATACCATGGTCAAAGTAATAAATGATATGTAGTAGGAAAATGGCCTAGCCAGAAATTTGTAGGTAGTACATGTGGCAATCCGTGTGCTTCTCTTTTAATTCAAACCATTGATTTTAAATTAAAGCAATCCTAGCCATTTATTTAAAATCAGATTTCAAAATTTATCATTTTACCCCTGACTTCAAAAATCTATAAATAGGAGGCCTTTCTTTCATTTTCAATTTGCCAATTCACTTACAAAGAAAAGCTTATTTTCTCTCCCACATACTCTCTCTCTAAAAAGCTTTCTATATCTCTTCTTACAAAAGTTCTGATTATTTGAGAAGAGGAAATTGGTCTAAGCATATTGAGATAAGTTATTTGATTTATTTATTTGAATTATCTCTTGCTTATTTATATTTATAGATATACGAATATAAATTGTTCTACATAATTCTATACATCTATATTTCATCTATTTATCAAATAAAAGGATACTTGGGCGCCGCAAGGCTACGGAGATAAACCTCTACGGAGAGGAATCCGATCGTATGATTCCTTATAGTCTTCAGTAACCTTTTATTGATATTATTTATATAAATATCATAAAATAGATACGACACTTGATAGCTCAAAACAACACCGAGATCTTTGCTTTCTAAAAGAGTAGTCATCCGAACCGGATTTGAGAATCGTAGTGATCTATTGAAAATATTTATATAAATATCAATTGTGAAAATTATAAATTACATTATACTTGGCGCCGCAAGGCTACTTGAGATAAACCTCTACGGAGAGGAATCAAATCGCGATTCCTTATAGTACCAAGTGACACTATTTATAAAAGTTCACATAATAGATAAAATATTCTTATATATTATTTGAGTTAAACAAATAATATTTGTTATATCAAGTATTGCTTAACCGCTTTATTTATTATATTTGATATCTATCATCACAAGTATTTGTTCATAAATTTATTTATTCATAAAATACTTGTTGCATAATATAAAAGTTATTTAAACTTTTATTTCATAAACTTAAGTGAATATATCTGCTTAAATAGAAGCATATTTGATTCAAAGTTTAAAATAACTTATTTGCTTACTCGTAAGCATTCTCACTCTAAAAGTTATTTAAACTGACTTTTTCTTTACTCTATAAAGAATAAATAATTCTTTATAATTTGCATTAAATTATATATCTGCTAAATGTAAGCATTTTTTTAGTAAAAGCTAAAATTGACTTATTTGTTTATTCAAGAAGCATCTTTTCACACAAAATATAAAAGTTATTTAAACTTTTATAATAAGTGCATAATTTACATATTTGCTTACAGTAAGCATTATTTTCGATCTAAGCACAATTTACTATCTCGCTTACTGAAGAAGCATAATTTCTCAAGTATAAAAGTCTCTCGAACTTTTATAACTATATTTGATCTTTAATTGATATCTCGCTTATTTGAGAAACATCAATCAGATTAAAATTATATCTAACTTTATTTAAGAAGCATTCATATGTACTAAATTCTTATCTAACTTATTTGAGAAGCATCAATCTGTACTAAATTCTTATCTGCTTATTTGAGAAGCAAATTGTTGTAATATCATTTGTAAAAAGAGAAAAGGTTAGAGTTAATTTATTTTATGTACCTGTGAGAAAGACGAGTAATTCTTTGACCAAGACCAGAGTCTTAGAGAGGTCGTCACGGAAGTTGGGTCTCTAGTGTACTTGTGAGGTGAGGAAAGAGGTCATTGTTTCAAAACCAAATCATAGAATAGAATCGAACTCAAAGGAAGTACAACTAAGCTTGAGGAGGAGCGGGGAGCTTCTCATCCAAGATAGATTAGTTGGGAATAGTTGGAAGTTTGTCTATAAAACTTTGTAAAGGCTTATCCGCCTGTTGAAGGAGTATTTATTACCGATAGTAATAGGATCTCAAGTCCTGAGAGGAGCTTGAGATCGGACGTAGCAAAGATATACGGGATGTATGTTGTGAACCGAGATAAATCTCTACATGCATTGTGTGATTGAATTTTTACTTGTCTTGCATATTAATTTCTAACACTTTGCAAATTAATTATCCAAAAATTCAAAAAGGCCTAAGATAATTTTTATCTAAATAATCTATTCAACCCCCTTCTAGATTATTATTGGACTTTCATATATATATATATTTATATATATATATATATTTATTACAGGATAATAATGCTTATTGTGGATTCTTTAAATGGTATGATGCCCCTTTTACCACAAGATCAAAGGAGGTTAGTGGTCGATTAAGAAATGAACTTCACAAAATTGATAGAAGGTTTAACATTCCAGTTGGGCATGAGGTGGAAATCAAGGAATTGGAGAGGGAAGTTGATACACTGAAGACTCCAATTAACAAAGTTGCAGCTAGAACGAAAAAATTAATCTTGGTGCTTGTCATATCTTGGGTTTTATGTTTTCTCATCATGTATATGAAGTGAATTAGGATGATTTAGATGAACCACAATGGATTGATTTTGGTATGCAGTTGAATGTAATGGTGACAATCTAGAATTATTATGTAATGGATCCCTTTTAAATGCTATGTAATGGTTTGATTTTATAATTAGAATGTAATGGATTGATTTTGGAATTATTATGTAATGGATTTATTGTAAGACCCCGAATTTTATGAAATAAAAGTATTCAATTTTTCTATTCAGTAAATGGTTAAATTGATAAAAGTTAAAGTTAAGGGTGATATATGAAAAAAATTTCAAAATACGCAAGGGGGTATAAAGTATTCATTATTGTTTTGAATATTCGTTTAGTCGTGGAATATTCTTTACGTAGAGAATATTAAATGCGATTTACTAGCAGCCTATTTGTGGGCCCCATAATGTAATAACCGTTGGATGAAGAAAACGACAAAATTAAGTTTTTATAAATAACGACGTAATCGTTACTGCTTAACACTTTGTTGAATACCCTTGGTAAAATAAAAAGTAATACGCGTTGTTGCACGAAGAGCACACCAGTATTACACAAATATTTTGAATTATTGATTCTTACGTGAAAGGCACTACTCAATAATTGTTACGATAATTCTTTATCGCTCAATATTTTATTTTCTTGATTCAATAATTGCTTGCGTTGATATTTTATATTATTGTTGTTCAATAATTGTCACTACACAAGTATTTCCCATTATCGGATCAATAATTCATATTATTTGAATAATATTATTAGATAACATTATTGGCAATGTCTAGAAAGTTACATCTAAGGAGAGGTTTGGTCACCTAATTGCGCCAAGATGAGAGAGATCCTTATCTGGAAGCCCCTCTTTCTCAGGAACTACCGGCTGGTTGTCATAATTGTGATTCTCGTAATATTATTTGTGAATAATTAATTATTGATTCATATGATAAAGAAATATTTATTTTATGTGGATATAAATGATGGATTTATTTATGTGGTTATAAATGAAGAAATTAATGTTGAGGTGTTTTATCGATATTTTATCTGATGGAGGTATTAAAAATCAAATCAGTATTTTTACGATATATTGCGTGAGTTATAATTTTTAATCCGACCGTTGGATCGTTGTAATTTTTGGATATGTTATACATACATAAGTTGAGTATATGTCCACAAATTTTGAACCGTTAAAAATGAACGAATGATTTGTTATGAATTTTAAGAGGTGACTGATTCGGAAATTAGGTTTATAATTGATTTTGGTGGAAAATTCTAGAATTGAGTGGGCCCCACTTTTGGTTGGTGAGAAATGTGCTCAATTGAATTTTCAAATGTGGTGGGTGGGAATAGTAGCAGGTAAAGCCATCAGGTTGCAGGTTAAGTCTGCTTCGGCGGGCTAACATTTTCCTATAAATAGAGGACTAAGTTAGAATTGAAAATCACACCAGAAACATAAGCTTTCTCTCTCTCTCTATTATCGATCGAGTATTCTTGTGAGTATTTTGAGTATACTTTGAGTATTGTTAGATCAGTTGCAAGTTCCTTCAAAGACTATATCCTGTTTCAACTAGAAATCTTGTCTTTTGAGGTAAGGGATAGTAAGGGATATTATTTTTTTTGTAATGATATTATTTCTTCAATATCATTATGCTGAAATGTTGATCTGAAGTTTTTATCAAATTTGAAACTTTTTCATGTCGGGGTTACTTATTCATGGGTTACTATTCACGAGTTACTATATTCACGAGTTACTATTCATGAGTTACTATTCACGAGTTACTATTCACGAGTACTATTCATGAAGCGTGAAGATATTTTTTTGTGGAATTTCTATCTTTTGGTGTAGAGTTACTATTCACGATACTAAGACTATTCACGATACTCATGACTATTCACTTATTCACGAATCGACTATTCAATTAAAAATGAAAATTTTTCTTTTCGCCTCTAAAATATCTATTCGGATACTAGCTTTGATTGTATCCATGTTTTGATCATTCTTGAATTTTACACCACTAGGATTATTTTGAGGTATTTTTGGATGTATAGATTAGGAGTTATGGATTTTATGAGAAAAAGACTATTTTAAAAGTAACTATTTATAACTCCTTGCGGTTAACTCCAAAATTGAAGAAATTTTATTGAGAGTACATCTATATAATATCGATTATACTCTTGTGAATTTTGGAATTTTGGATAAAATTAAAATTTATGATAAATGTTTAAATATTCTATGGTTTTGGCCATATGAAAAAATAGTAAATGAATTTCTAAAATTTCGAGAAAAAATATATATTCAATATGGGACTATTTTGTGCTAAATCCCGAAAAGAAATATTTTTAGAACTGATTTGGTATTTTCATGAAAATGTTCTAGTTATGAGCAAATGAATTAAATATGTTATGTGAAGTAAGAAAATTAGAAAATATGATTTTATGGTTTGAGAATCATATATGAGGTATATGCAAATTTTTGATGAGGGTTTTAGTTATTGGTGATGAAATTTTATGAGTTTGGCATTTTATGATGATTAAATGTTAATTAGTAAAGTGTAAACAATTTAATTAAATTGTTTATAAGTTTGAAAATGATTAAAATATTATTATAATATTAATAATATTAGATTATGAGATTTCTAAGTGATTTATAACATTTGGATTAAGGTGTTATAAATATGGATATGAATTTTATTATGAAACTTTATCTTTTAGTGTAGAGGTTACTTATGCACGTATACGGGACTATGTAACGAATACGGGTACTATTCACAACAAATTGGTTTCTTCTCTGACCAAATTATCGTTGATTTATGAATCTTACTCTTGAAATTAAAACCATGTTTTGATTATATTGTTTTTATATAACATTCTTATAACCCTAATGATGATATTTCTCTTTGACTTGAGTGTAAAGATGGGTAGATTATTGGTATGATCGTGGCCATAGGTTCTCTTTGGCCATGAAGTGCAAAAGTTGAATTGTTGACCGTATGATCATGACCATTGAATTTACAATTGAATATTTTTAACTTAAGTGCAAAGGTGAATTGATCAACATGGTTATAATTATTGTTATATAACTTCTGAAAAGATTATGTATTTCTTTGATATATGAATATCTTTGGCTCGTAATGCAAAGATGACCTGTTGTTGAATATCTTTACTTTGTAGTGCAAAGATGAATTATTGATGAATATCTTTGGCTCGTAATGCAAAGATGACTGTTGTTGAATATCTTTAGCACAGAGTGCAAAGATGAATTATTGATGAATATCTTTGGCTCGTAATGCAAAGATGACCTATTGTTGAATATATCTTTGCTTTAGAAGTGCAAAGATGAATTATTGATGAATATCTTTGGCTCGTAATGCAAAGATGACATGTTGTTGAATATCTTTATCATGTAGTGCAAAGATGAATTATTGATGAATATCTTTGGCTCGTAATGCAAAGATGACTGTTGTTTGAATATCTTTAGCTTTTGTAAGATCATTGTTGATGAATATCTTTGGCCCGTGGTGTAAAGATGAATTTATTAGTATGATTATGAACAGGAACTGTGATTTGGTATAACCATGATCTTTGATGTTTCAGGTAAAGACAGGTGATGAAAATTATCTTCGTCTTGGATGCGAAGAGGAATTTAGAATTACAATAATGATTATGAGTTATTCATATAATTGTGGAAAGGAACTGTTGATTGATGTTACAGGGATAAAACATTGTTGGTGGACTTTTAACATGGAGAAGATAATAAACTTTATTGTCTATTTGACTCTTCTAATGGATTGCTCATTCCGCTGCAACTATGGTTGAAAAGTTTTATCATCTACTATATGTTCTAAATCTCTGATTCATTACTGATGAAGACTATTGATAATTTATTTATCTTTAGTCATAATATTTCTTCTTGAAATTTAGTTGTGCTCACCCTTTTGTTTCACAATTCCTTTCGTGTAATAAAAGTGTATTTTGGGTTGAATGGGGATAACAAGGGAATAGAACGGTGGTCTATAGTTGTTGAGGTTCTCCCTAAAGAGTATGAAAATAATTTTATTGAGGGCTTTAGTGTGTTGTATTTTATACATCATTTAATAGTTATTTTGGTGAATTAAATAGGGTGAGCGAACCCAACTTTGGAAGGTGTTTTGTCACTATCATCATACAAAGATGTCTAATGACATACAAACTTCGTGTTATCATAAGACATGGTTGTGCTCATCCACTTCACGAGAGTATATTTACAAGCACTACCTATATAATCTTGGTGTTTGTTTGGAGTATAATACCCAATTAGAGACAGTGGAGATAATGATATGTCGAAGAGAAGACTCACCATTGGGAAGAATACGATAGTAATCTTCTCGTTTTTCTTTGGGGTTTATTGGGTCAACCAAGGATAATTACGTGGCCATATGATATCTACCATAACCTAAAAGCATGGCCTCCCATATGCGAAGGTTTCTTTGAGCACTTCCCAAAGATTCTAATTTCTAAAATGCTTTTGACTATACCTTTATGTAAGGTGTCATTGTAACGTGCTACTGATTGATATATTTTTGTATCCAAACTCACAAAGATATGTGTTGTTGTATTTTGCACGATAATTGTTGTAATAAAGTTGTAGTTGTTTTTACATGTACCATGTATTGGCGACTTTCGAGAATGGGTTGGATGGAATGGACCTATTTTGGGGTTGTTACATTTGGTATCGAGCTTAGGGATATGATCTCTGGCGGAGATCGGGGAATAGAACTAGGAGGAGAGATGAGTAAATCCTTCGCTAGTGTGTCCTACCTAAGCTTATTTGATGGTCATCATAATATCGAGATATTATGTGATATGTTAATTTGCTCAATAAACCTTTGTTTTGAAGTCGTATTCTAGAATGATATCCTCAAATACGAGAGATGAGCAATGGAGAAATCATGATGACATATGGGAGATAGAATCGAAATGAAAACAAGGTATTCTCAACTCTTTGAAATACCAGTGCACGTAAATTCGAGGACGAAATTTCATAAGGAGGGAGATTGTAAGACCCCGAATTTTATGAAATAAAAGTATTCAATTTTTCTATTCAAGAAATGGTTAAATTGATAAAAGTTAAACTTAAGGGTGATATATGAAAAAAAATTCAAAAATACGCAAGTGGGGTATAAAGTATTCATTATTGTTAGGGAATATTCGTTTGGTCGTGGAATATTCTTTACGTTGGGAATATTAAATGCGGCCCAGCACTATTTAGGGCCCCATAATGTAATAACTGTGGATGAAGAAAACAACAAAATTAAGTTTTTATAAATAACGACGTAATCGTTCACAATTAACACCTTTGTTGGAATACCCGGTTGGTAAAATAAAAGTAATACGCGTTGTTGCGACATGTAGCATGGCCAGTATTACACATATTTTGAATTATTGATTCTTACGTAAGAAGGCACTACTCAATAATTGTTACGATAATTACTTTATTCAATATTTTATTTCTTGATTCAATAATTCTTTGCGTTGATATTTTATATTATTGTTATTCAATAATTGTCACTACACAATATTTCCCATTATCGGATCAATAATTCATATTATTTGAATAATATTATTAGATAACATTATTGGCAATGTCTAGAAAGTTACATCTAAGGAGAGGTTTGGTCACCTAATTGCGGCCACCAAGATGAGAGATCCTTATCGGAAAGCCCCTCTTTCTGAGGAGCGGCACGGTTTATATAATTGTGATTACAGAATATTATTTGTGAATAATTAATTATTGATTCATATGATAAAGAAATATTTATTTTATGTGGATATAAATGATGGATTTATTTATGTGGTTATAAATGAAGAAATTAATGTTGAGGTGTTTTATCGAGATTTTTTATCGGATGGAGGTATTAAAAATCAAATCGATTATTTTTACGATATATTATGTGAGTTATAATTTTTAATCCGACCGTTGGATCGTTGTAATTTTTGGATATGTTATACATACATAAGTTGAGTATATGTCCACAAATTTTGAACCGTTAAAATGAACGAATGATTTGTTATGAATTTTAAGAGGTGACCGATTCGGAAATTAGGTTTATAATTGATTTTGGTGGAAAATTCTAGAATTGAGTGGGCCCCACTTTTGGTTGGTGAAAATGTGCTCAATTGAATTTTCAAATGTGGTGGTGGGAATAGTAGCAGTAAAAAGCCATCGGGTTGCGAGTTAAGTCTGCTTGGTAATTAACATTTTCCTATAAATAGAGGACTAAGTTAGAATTGAAAATCACACCGTAAACATAAGCTTTCTCTCTTTCTCTCTATATTATCGAGCGTATTCTTGTGAGTATTTTGAGTATACTTTGAGTATTGTTAGGCGGTTGCAAGTTCCTTCAAAGACTATATCCTGTTTTACTAAAAGTCTTGTCTTTTGAGGTAAGGGATAGTAAGGGATATTATTTTTTTGTAATGATATTATTTCTTCAATATCATTACGTCTTTGAAATGTTGATCTGAAGTTTTTATCAAATTTGAAACTTTTTTCATGCTCGGGTTACTATTCATGGGTTACTATATTCACGAGTTACTATTCACGAAGTTACTTATTCATGAGATTCTTATTCACGAGTTACTATTCACGAGTACTATTCATGAAGCGTGAAGATATTTTTTGTGGAATTTCTATCTTTTGGTTTTGAGTTACTATTCACGATATCTGCCTTATTCACGATATCTGACTATTCACGAATTTCAAGACCTTATTCAATCAAAAAATGAAAATTTTTCTTTTCGTCTAAAATATCTATTCGGATACTAGCTTTGATTGTATCCATGTTTTGATCATTCTTGAATTTTACACCACTAGGATTATTTTGAGGTATTTTTGGATGTATAGATTAGGAGTTATGGATTTTATGAGAAAAGACTATTTTAAAAGTAACTATTTATAACTCCTTGCGGTTAACTCCAAAATTGAAGAAATTTTTATTGAGAGTACATCTATATAATATCGGTTATACTCTTGTGAATTTTGGAATTTTTGGATAAAATTAAAATTTATGATAAATGTTTAAATATTAAATGGTTTTGGCCATATGAAAAATAGTAAATGAATTTCTAAAATTTCGAGAAAATATATGTTCAATATGGGACTATTTTATGCTAAATCCCGGAAAAAGAAATATTTTTAGAAGCGATTTGGTATTTTTCATGAAAATGTTCTAGTTATGAGCAAATGAATTAAATATGTTATGTGAAGTAAGAAAATTAGAAAATATGATTTTATGGTTTGAGAATCATATATGAGGTATATGCAAATTTTTGATGAGGGTTTTAGTTATTGGTGATGAAATTTTATGAGTTTGGCATTTTATGATGAAGTGCAAATTAGTAAACAAACAATTTAATTAAATTGTTTATAAGTTTGAGAAATGATTAAAATATTATTATAATATTAATAATATTAGATTATGAGATTTCTAAGTGATTTATAACATTTGGATTAAGGTGTTATAAATATGGATATGAATTTTATTATGAAACTTTATCTTTTTAGGTATCGAGGTTACTATGCGCGCGTATCACGGGACTATGTATTTAATACACGGGTACTATTCACAACAAATTGGTTTCTTCTCTGACCAAATTATCGTTGATTTATGAATCTTACTCTTGAAATTAAAACCATGTTTTGATTATATTGTTTTTATATAACATTCTTATAACCCTAATGATGATATTTCTCTTTGACTTGAGTGTAAAGATGGGTAGATTATTGGTATGATCGTGACCATAGGTTCTCTTTGGCCAGTAGTGCAAAAGTTGAATTGTTGACTGGTATGATCATGACCATTGAATTTACAATTGAATATTTTTAACTTAAGTGCAAAGGTGAATTGATCAACATGGTTATAATTATTGTTATATAACTTCTGAAAAGATTATGTATTTCTTTGATATATGAATATCTTTGGCTCAGAATGCAAAGATGACACATTGTTGAATATCTTTAGCTTTGTAGTACAAAGATGAATTATTGATGAATATCTTTGGCTCGTAATGCAAAGATGACTGTTGTTTGAATATCTTTAGCTTTGTAGTCGCGGAGATGAGATGAATTATGAAATATCTTTGGCTCGTAATGCAAAGATGACCTGTTGTTGAATATCTTTAGCCTGTAGTACTGTTGATGAATATCTTTGGCCCGTGGTGTAAAGATGAATTTATTAGTATGATTATGAACAGGAACTGTGATTTGGTATAACCATGATCTTTGATGTTTCAGGTAAAGACAGGTGATGAAAATTATCTTCGTCTTGGATGCGAAGAGGAATTTAGAATTACAATAATGATTATGAGTTATTCATATAATTGTGGAAAGGAACTGTTGATTGATGTTACAGGGATAAAACATTGTTGGTGGACTTTTAACATGGAGAAGATAATAAACTTTATTGTCTATTTGACTCTTCTAATGGATTGCTCATTCCGCTGCAACTATGGTTGAAAAGTTTTATCATCTACTATATGTTCTAAATCTCTGATTCATTACTGATGAAGACTATTGATAATTTATTTATCTTTAGTCATAATATTTCTTACTGGGCTAGTTGTGCTCACCCTTTTGTTTCACAATTCCTTTCGTGTAATAAAAGTGTAAATTTGGGTTGAAGCGGGGATAACAAGGAATAGAATCGGTGGTCTATAGTTGTTGAGGTTCTCCCTAAAGAGTATGAAAATAATTTTATTGAGGGCTTTAGTGTGTTGTATTTTATACATCATTTAATAGTTATTTTGGTGAATTAAATAGGGTGAAAGTAACCCAACTTTGGAAGGGTGTTTTGTCACTATCATACAAGATGTCTAATGACATACAAACTCGTGTTATCATAAGACATGGTTGTGCTCATCCACTTGCTTGAGTATATTTACAAGCACTACCTATATAATCTTGGTGTTTGTTTGGAGTATAATACCCAATTAGAGACAATGGAGATAATGATATGTCAAGAGAGAAGACTCACCATTGGGAAGAATACGATAGTAATCTTCTCGTTTTTCTTTGGGGTTTATTGGGTCAACCAAGGATAATTCTGTGGCCATATGATATCTACCATAACCTAAAAGCATGGCCTCCTATGTACGAAGGTTTCTTTGAGCACTTCCCAAAGATTCTAATTTCTAAAACAATTTTTGACTATACCTTTATGTAAGGTGTCATTGTAACGTGCTACAGTTGATATATTTTTGTATCCAAACTCACAGCATATGTGTTGTTGTATTTTGCACGACAATTGTTGTAATAAAGTTGTAGTTGTTTTTCTGTACCATGTATTTGGCGACTCAGAATGGGTTGGATGGAATGGACCTATTTTGGGGTCGTTACATTTATCCCTTTTGGTAACTGAATGTAATGGACCTCCAGTTGGTAACTTTGTGTTTTAATGATGCTTTGTTATGTTTAATGAATTGTAATAAGGTTTAATGAGGCCTAATTGCAAAGACAGGGCATTAAGACAACTTTGTGTTAATGCTATGTTAGTGGAGCCATATGAGACTATTTCCAAAACAGGGACATAACTGCATCAACATTACTGCAAAAAGACAGAGACATAATACTGCAGCAATACAAAAATAGGGCATCAAGACAGAGACAGAGCACATGCAACCATAATATATAATAAGTAACAGCTGAAATGACCATTTAAGGCTTCTGCATTAATTTTCCTGGAGTTCACAAACTTACACAACAAAACCCAATACAATGTTCCAAAAATATACCATATATCATATTCATACCAACTGTTTAAACCATATACAAAATGGTTCATCTAAGCCTTTCATACCATATCCATTCCCATAAACAAAATAAACAGTATTAGTTAGGTACATTTGATTATTACCATCTCTCCCAACTGCAGAACAACAATTGCCCCCAACCACAGTCTTCAAAAAACAACCATCTAAGCCTATGATAGGCCTACACCCTTCAATCCACCCTCTCTTTAGTTCTTCAAAGCATACATAAAATCTCTGAAAGTGAGGTTTATTTTCGGATTGTCTTTTCTAACCTTAATATCCACTGTGTTTCTTTTGTTGCTCTTTATTAAGTGAGCCCCATAATCCCACACTTTCTCTCATAGTGTTTCTTTAATAATTCCCCAACATTTTTCAAAGCCATTTCCCTTACCCTGTAACACTTAGTCAAAGACACATTTACCTTTAATTTTCTGGCAATTTCATCTTGAATTTCAAGTAACTTGCAATCTGGTTTCTTTTTAATCCTGTCCCCATAAAAGTTTGCAAGCCATTGAGTTTTGAGACACTTGTTTTGTAGTGCCCTTGTGCAAGTATGATCATTGTTAAATTTTTTTTATTTGCAAAGTTTCAGAGCCTCCAATTGTGCTAACCCACATGTTCCATGGACATCCAGGCTGGCATGCACACAACCTGAAACCTCTTCCCAACGCATTAATTTTGAATCTAACTGACCTTCCCTTCCCAATCCCATAATTCCTAACAGCTTATTTCATCTGCTCATTAGAACTGAATTGCAGACTAACACTAAACTTAATATGTTTTCTTTTTGTTTTAGGGTCATAAGGTATAATTGCAAACTTAGGTTTTACATTCTTCTTTCTCCTCTTATCCCTCACTATCTCTTCCATTTCCTCCTGCTCTCCTCCTCACTTCTATCCTCATTTGGGGAATAAAGGTCATGTCATTATCCTCAACATCAACGTCCCAATTGCCCATCGATTGCTTTCACTGTCATCATCCCCAGTATAATCATCATCTTCGCTGTTTTGAACAATTACATCTTTTAGTTCATGTGGAGGTCTATGTTCATTTTCAACTACTTGTTCTTGTTGAATTGGAGTTTGGTTTACATTTTCAGTTGTTTCAACTTCATGTTCACTCTCATTTAAATCACCTAAATATTCTAATGTATTACCCTCCCCATTCTTTTTCACCTCTCTTCTATATTCCCTTGACTTCTTTCTAGCCTCAATATACTCCTCATCAGTACTTAACCCATCAGATTCATGGTAATCACTGTCATCAGATGACAAATCTAAATACCCTTCATCATCAGCCCATTCATTATTCTCCCCATCAACATTACCATCTCGCATTATACTGCGGAATATTATCCCACGATCAACATATAAATCAATGAATCATAACCTTATGCAGTTGTTACTGCAATGCCCTAATACTTTCATCATCATGCACTTTTCTAAGTCCATGTGCCATTGAACCCCATTTTCTTTATAGTAAACTACGAGTTCTTATGATAAGAAAAATGTTCGAACATGTAAAATTCATTTGGGGACAAAGATAATCAAGATCCAATTTTGTTGTTTTTGTAAAACCACCTTCATACTCATATATCTTGTACGCACTTTAAACTTCCCACCATAATGTACATTTAACATCAACAAAGACATCATGTGATAGTGAAATTCATAAAGTGTCAAAAAAAATTAAACTTATAACTAGAAAGAGACTACACTGCTAACATATGACAAATAAAAACTGTAAACTTTATATCAGAGGCAGATAATGGGAGACAAATAAATATTTAAACTTTAAACTAATATGCATGTCAGAGATCACAAATAATGGGGGACAACACAGGGCCACGACATACATCTTTTTCTACTCACTAATACGCATGTAAGAGATGCCTAGGGCCACCATCAGTAAACAAAACAGACCAAGGTCCACCACTATCAGCAGACGCAGACACACTTAGGGCCACCATAAAAAAAAACTATCTAAATTTTGTACAAGAAAACAACAAAATAGGACCATTGGGACCACAAATTGAGTAAAAAACATGGAATTGAAGGAATTTGACCCAATTACATCCATTAAATTTCAAAAAATCAAAAACCCCTCTTTTAATTTAACCCTAGAACTGAGATGAGAAGAAATTGAGACTCGATATTACTTACCTATAGAGTACTTAACGTTTTTCTTCAACCGATCTCGCTAATCTCTGATAAATTTCACAAGGATCAGATGAAATCGCATACCCCCTTGGCCTCGACTGTTTTTGCTCTCAAGTGTTATTCGAAAAATTGAAATGGAGAGATAAAGTCGTAAGTCTGTGTAATATTGAGCATGTGCCAAGCACATGATATACACCTGGCAAATGAATTGTACACATCAGCAAAAATCATCACATGAGCTGCACACTCACGATTTCCATCTGATTTTTGGACGGAAAGTAAAATTAATGACTATTTTGTAATATGTGAGAGTACAGTAATTCAATTGTAACAAAAAAAGTTTCGATTATCAGAATAAAAATCGGACCCAGTACAGTGACCAAAACGTTATTTATCTCGCGTTTAATTTATAGTGAACTTAGTTATTAGGACCTGAGCATTTGAATTTGATTTTGCTGTCGGACAGTGGTCACAGCAATAACAAGATTCTACCGTCAAAATCTGTTAACTAGTATTTGATTCTCTTAGAATTGGACAAGATGGGAGATTCCAAACCCTAAAATCATTCATTCCTTTTGTATTCATAGCATATCAATATTTTTGTTACCATGTGATGAATTTTTATTAATATGTTTAGAATGAAAAAATTGAGAGAGTTTTGCAGAGGGATTTTTTTAGATCGATCTACACTATCAAATCAAAAACAAACTTGTCAAGACAAAAAAATTGTCATGTACTCATCATCTTTATTGCCATGTTAATATCAATTTCCTAATAATTTCATGTTTTTATATTATAAAAATAAAAATACTTATCTAATTGTAGGTAATGGGAGTGATTATTTGGAACAGTTCATTTGTATTACATTATTACTCTTACCGATAAGTTGAGGTAGTTATAGGTTAGCTGTACTTTTGTTGACTTAATTAATTTGTGTGATGGGTTTAGTTAGTTAGGTTGACATAAAATTAAATTAAGAGCTCCTCCTAGGCTAGGCTGGAAGATATTTTGTTTTTCATGTTTTATTTTCAATTGTAGGTAATTAGGCAGGTATTTTGTAGATCAGAATTTGGTTACCTTGAGCGTGGGGTGGGTTATCCTACCCTGTCCACAAGATTAATTCATTGAATGTCAAAGTATTTGCCCAACAGTCATCAACTAACCGTAAAAGAAATTGGGCATTGCTATATATTTGATAGTTTATTCGTTTTCAAGCACAGTACTTGTTCATATGTCCAAGTTTTTGTTTTTGTTTTTACAATTAAAGCAACATAATTATTTTAATGATAACATTTTTTTTATTTTTTTAAAATTTAGGTATTAAAAATTTGTAACAAGAATTATGTTTACCTGTATCATAATATATATATATATATATATATATCTTAATATTCATGAAATTAAATAAAAAGTCAACAAAACATTAAGTTAAAATTTATTTTCCCGACGGACTATTGTAAACTACTTGCAAAGACAGGGGTCAACAGAGTTGATGTCTCACCTCTCTCAAAGTATATGGGAATGCGTTCGACTAGATTTGGAGAGGCAGCTACAACTTAAAAATAAAAAAGCATTATTTCCTATTTAATAATTTAAAATAAATAGTATTGAAAAAAAAAACATTGGATTAGGGATTTGTTGGAGACCGTTCTACTTACCACCCTCCTTATAACATGCATCCTCTCCACCCCTCAACCTAGCTCATATATATATATATATATATATATATATATATATATATATATATATATATATATGTGTGTGTGTGTGTGTGTGTGTGTGTGTGTGTGTGTGTGCATGCACAGGTTCTTAATATTAATTTCTTAGGCTTAACTAATTAGAGGCTTAGAGTTATCTATCTATCTATCAATCTATTGTATTATGGATTTAATAGGTCTTAATAAAGATAGTACTGATGAAGAACATGATGATGATGATAGCAAATGTGATCATCTGATAGACATCATGTTGGAAGAAGAAGAAGAAGAAGAAGAACTTTTCGAGATCAATCTTGATGTTGTCAACAAAATTCCTCCACCGCAATATAATTACTGGGATACGAGTAATAAGGAGGCTCTTCTCGCCAACTGTTTGTTACCTATTTCCCATCTTTCCGCTGCTGTTCCTATACAGTAGTGCATGACCTTCTCTTTTTGGATCTCTCTCAGCTCCAAAAGTATATGTTTGTAACCACTCACACATGTATCCCCGTGTTGCTGATATTATATAAAATTTGTTAGATTTTAATGAAAATTTTCTTTTCCCGATCAAAAAAAAAATTCATTGTTATATATATCTAAATCAGCATCTGTTTAATTTATATATATTATTTATGGTAAACATGAAACAAAAATACATTTTTTACAAATTTTGTAAATATAACTCCTATTTTTTGAACATTGGGAGAATTGATAGAGATATATCTTACTTTCTTTTTTAAGGCTTTATCAATTTGAAACCCTCCATTCAAATTTACTAGTCCATTTAATGGTATTTGTGTGATCATATGAAAATTGCACAAAAAAATTGCATCTTTTTTTTTTTTTTGTTAATTCAGGGATAGGGTTAGACTCAGAATCTCTTGCAAAGTAAGAGGCATGGGGTTCCAACTGAGCCAAATTCAGTTAAAAATTTGAATCTTTACCTTTAGCTAGCACATAAATTAAGTTGGAATAAGTTTTAATTAGTTCCACTACATATTTGGATACCCACGTTGACAATGAGTATTAGTTCATATAGTTTATATATGTACGATAGTATATTCTAAATTAGTTAGTTAGTCCAAACTCCAAACTAGAGGAAAAATTTTATAATCGATCTGTAATTAATGCTGGAATAAGTTTTCTTCCCGCTGCGGCATAAACTAATTAAAGGGCATATCATCTATACTCTATAGGCATTTATATCAGTTGCATTGAACTTTTCAGGTTTTTCTTCAGTGAGACACACTCACGACAGGAATGATAAGTAGATGTCATTTTTGTTATACAAAGAACACAATTATCAATAAATAGAAACCAATTTCTGTTTTATATAATTCAAACAACAAATTTTGTTTACAACTTTAGTTTACAAAATTCTTTTGTAGACAAATCTGTTTAGAAATTATGTTTACAAACTTCTTTATATTTGGATATATTATAACAAATAGAATGCATATAAACAGAATATTATATGTATACTAACATGCAAACGGAATATAACTCACTTCGTATTGTGCAGTTATATTTACTACAAATTATCTATGTGATTATTATAATAACATCAATATCTATAAACAGTAATTTACAATATTACTACATAGATAACAGAATATAGACATTAATAATAGTCACATAGATAACAGTAATAACAGTAATATATATAAACATATATAAACAACAATTACTACATGCAATATATATAAACATGCAATCTTTTGTATTCAGAATATTATATATATATATATATATATATATATATATATATATATTTGCACATATATATATTTTAAACGATATTGGAAATAATGAATATAATAATAAAATAAATTGTTATATTAACATGCAAATAATAATGAAATTAATATTATGTATGTTAACATGCAAAGTAAATAAACTATTATATTAACATACAAATAATTTTACAGAATACTATATATATATATATATTAAATAATATTATAATTACGAATGATAAATTTGCTTTAAGATTATTATCTGTAATATATAGTATTATTTAATATATATATAAATATAATAAAAAACATAACAGAATTATATATATATATATATATATATAACACAGAGAAAATATAAACATATAAATCCGAGTCTTTTGAATTCACAAACTCTCCTTAAAGCAAATTTATTCCCTCACAGGTGCTTATGATTAATTAAATAATTGCTTCCCAAGATAAAACGGATTTCAAGTTCTTAATTAGAAGCACTTCAAAATTAAGAACACATTGAACCAATTTTTATGTTATGTACTGAACTTTATAAATGATGCATGAATATACTTACAAACAGAAACGGGAAAACTATTGTAGCAGAATGGAAAGGAAAAATATTGAAGTGCGAACGAAGAGGAAAGTCTACTACGAGAATGGGACTGAACGCGAGAATTATTTTCCGAATCGGGAAATTTTACGTAAACTAAACGGGACGAAATTTTGCGAATCGGGAGGAAAAATTCATACTGTTCTTAGGCGCGCAGATAGATTAATTTATAGCCTAAGTTGGCAGTTTATTATCGTTGGCACCATCAAGCGCGTGTGGGTTTGAACCATGCCTTGGCTAGGTCCTCTCCCTTCCACAAAAGTGGGATGCCCCTTGGGGCCCTTCCCATTGAGCAAACATCCCATATATAAAGACTTCAATTTTCCCTCTAATACCCTATGTGTAAGACCCCAACTTTTTATAAATGAAATTTAATTTCTTCTATTTATTATTTTGAAATAGTAAGGGTTGAATTGATTAATGTGGTTAGTTATGGGTAAAATACGCAAATATTTTAAAATAAGCAGGTGGTTATAAAATATTCATTGTTGTCGGGGAATATTCGTTTGGTCGTGGAATATTCTTGCTTTGTCGGGAATATTCGTGCATTTACTCGGACGATCTTTTGTGGGCCCCATAACGGAAAATGATTGGATGAAGAAAACGACAAGTATAAGTTGTTTATAAATAACTGGCGTAGTTATTACCAAGTTAACACTTGTTGGAATACCCTGTGGTTAAAACACGATGTCTGCGTTGTTGCCAAGAAGATACTGCAGTATTGCACCAATTATTGATTCTTACGTAAAAGGCACTTACTCAATAATTATTACGATGAATTCTTCGCTCGAAGATTTTATTTTATTGATTCAATAATTCTTTGTGTTGATATTTTATATTCTTTGTTGTTTCAATAATTGTCCTTCTACACGTATTTTCCATTATCGAGCAATAATTTATATTATCTGAATAATATTATTAGAAAATATTATTGACAATGTCTAAAAAGTTACGTCTAAGGAGAGGTTTGGTCACCTAATTGTGCGCCAAGAAGAGGAGAAATCCTTATTGGAAAGCCCTCTTTCCTGAAACCGCCTCGTCGATGATTGTGATTACATAATATTATTTATGAATAATTAATTTTTGATTTATATGATGAGAAAAATATTCATTTTATGTGGATATAGATGGAGAAAAATTTTAAAGTGACAATTGTTGAAAATCGATATTTCATCTTTTCTGATAAAATAATATTTTATTATAATATAATAATGATGATATTTTTATAATGAATGTGGGATATATGAGTATATGAGGAGGAAGAGTATTTTTGTTGCAAAAGTTGTTTAAAACATGTTAAATATGTCCGTGGGCCCATTTCTTAACTGAAATTTGATTATAGCCTGTAAAATCGTCCGTTTATGGATTTCGGTCAATTTATGTTTGCAATTTAGAAAAACTTTCTTCTGCAAAGTTGTAGAGAATTGAATTTCCTATAAACATTCGCAAGATTCAAATTTTCTGATAAAATGGCTATTTATTATGAATTATTGAAGTTCTGAAGTTCCGAAATAATTGATTTTTGAAAGTTTTAATTATTTTTAATAACAAAAATATTTTTTTGATTTAGTTGACTATTGGTGGCTGATGTTTGGATCTGATTTGGTGTGCATAAGAATTTTTATATAATATATTAATATTATATTAAATTTTCTGCTTTGGTGTTCTAAGCATTTTCCTATAAATAGGGTGCTTAAGTTAGAATTAAAATCACACCGTAAAACTGAAGTTTTCTCTCTCTTTCTCTCTCGATATATTGAGCGTATTTTTGTGAGTATTTTAGTACTTTGAGTATTGCTATACGGTGCAAGTTCTTTCAGCACTATATCCAGTCAAAAGTACTATCCTTTTGAAGTAAGGGATATTATTTTTAAAAAAATGATATTATTTCTTCAATATTATTGTGCCGAAATATTGGTTGAAACTTTTTATCAAATTTGGAACTTTTTCATGTCGGAGTTACTATTCACGAGTTACTATTCATGAGTTACTATTCACGAGTTACTATTTAAGAGTACTATTCACGAAGCATGATGATTTTTTTGTGAAAATTCTATCTTTTAGTATCGGAGTCACTATTCACGTATACGGCACTATTCACGAATACGACACTATTCACAGAAAAATTAAATTTTCGTTTTTCGTCCAAAATATCTATTATGGATACTAGCTTTTATTATATCCATGTTTTGATCATTCTTGAATTTTACTCCACTCTGGTTATTTATGAAGTATTTTTGAACTTGGATTGTTTAAAGTACGAATCCTTAATATTTGTTCTTTTGTTTCACTAGATTCGTTTTCTTTAAAATATTTTTCATCATCCTCAGTCCTAAATGATGATATAACTGAATATCTTTGGCCTGTAGTGCAAAGATGAATGATTTCTGATGAATATCTTTGGCCCGTAGTGCAAAGATGAACAGGTGTTTAGATGAAGATGACTAACTGATGAATATCTTTGGCCTGTAGTGCAAAGATAAATATTTGATTCCAGATATATATTGATTGATGTTACAGGGATAAAATATTGACGATGAACTTTTAAATTCATATATAGAAAAGAGTAGATTTTATTCTCTACTTAACTCTTCAAATGAATTATTATTTCTACTGCGAATATTGATTTAAAACTTGTTGTCTATTGTATTCTATTAGATTTTTCTGTTGAAGATTAACGATAATTTGTTCTATATTATCTTGGTCATAATATTCTTTCTTTGGGCTAGTTGAGCTCACCCTTTTCCTTTTTGTTCCATTTTCCTTCTCGGGAGGCGAGAATGTAGCAGTACTAGTCGGGGGTATGGAATGAAGGTTTTAGAAAAGTCGTTTTAGTAGTCCTCACCATTTTGTAAAATAATGTATCAATAATTGTCTTGAAGACTTATTTGAGTGTGGATATTGTCTGATGACAATATTTGTATTTAAACTCACGCTTTTATATGTTGTATTAATAAAGTTGTAGTTGTTTACATCTACCATGTATTTTGACAAATCGAAATGGGTGTTGTATACCTATTTTGGGGGCGTCCACAGTTAGTATCAAAGCTTAGGGATATGGTCTCAGCGGAGATCGGGAATAGTACTAGGAGGGAGAGACGAGTAATCCTTCGCTAGTGTGTCATACCTAAGCTTATTTGTTGGTCGATTGAAAGTATATGGTTAATATGTGATATGTTAATTTGTTTAATTAACCCTTGTTTTATATGCGGCGTATTTAAGAATGGCACCGAGAATATTAACGGTGGAGTTAATGAGACCGTGAAACACCTTTAATCACCACCTGTGGAATGTGCAATGGAAGGAAATATTCCTCTATAAACAACACCACCGATCGAATGATGAGCAGCGAGGATGTTTAGGAGCTTTTTGCGCTTCATGCAAAACCGCACGAGGAGACTCGTGTATGCAGTATACGGGTAGAAATGATAGCAACGCGCGCTTGTCACGCCAAGCAGTTCAAAGAGTTAGGACCACGAGAATTTAAGGGAAAGTCGAAACCGATCATGGCGGAAATGTGGGTCAAGCAAATTACCAAGATATTCGATGTCTTGGGATGCACGGAGGAACAGAAGGTTCCATTCACCACCTTTATGTTCCATGGCGAGGCAGACATCAGGAGTCTGCATGAAAGCGTACCCGACTGCCGCACTCCATGTGTCTTGGGAAACGTTTCAGAAGCTTTTCAACAAAAAATACTTTCCTGAAAGTATTCACCATATGAAGGAGGTAGAGTTTATTAGACTAGAACAAAATAACATGATTTGTCCCAATACGAGGCGAAGTTCGCGAGTTATCCAGTTTTTACACCTCATTTGGTAGAGAATGAGGAACGAATGACGAGGATGTTTCTAAGAGGTTTAAAACCCAGAGATTCGTAATATCTTATCTCTCATAAATTTTCTTTATATTTAGATGTTGTCAGCGAGGATCAATTATTAGAGCGAGATAATGAAGTACGTTCAACCAAGGGACTTGCAACCAGAGTCAT
The DNA here is from genome assembly GCA_020205615.1 of Panax quinquefolius. Taxonomy (NCBI): domain Eukaryota; kingdom Viridiplantae; phylum Streptophyta; class Magnoliopsida; order Apiales; family Araliaceae; genus Panax; species Panax quinquefolius. The sequence continues at coordinate 20,765,838 of CM035171.1, forward strand.
ACACGGTGGCGGCGATCATCGAACAATGAAAACCAAATGGGGAGGAAAACATTCGATAAAAGCGGTAACCACTCGGTGGTAATCGTGGCCATGAAAATAGAAGAAGCGAGTGGGGAGATTTTAAAAAGGAGATTCAACAATGATAATGTGAAGACGTCGGACCAAAGCGACAATTGGTTCCAAGGAGGAGAACGACCACCGGTTATATCTTCAGAAGTGCAAAAAAAAGGACATATCATTGGCCGCCTACAACAGGTTTAAGGTATGTTATAACTGTGGAAAGGAAGGGCATATCGCTTGAGATTGCACTGTAGCGAAACCAAGTCCAGTGGGGATGGTGACTCAAAAGGCTATCCCAGAAAATTCAAAGTCAACGGTTCTTGGAAGAGCGTTTGTTGTGACTGGTCAACATGCGAGGAACCCGAACGAGGTGATCACGGGTAAGCTAATCATAAATTCATGCAAAGTTTATACATTACTAGATATTGGTGCTACCCATTCATTTATCTCTCTTTTTTATGCTCAACGTTTAAACTTGACTCCGGAGAAATTAGACTTTGACCTATCTGTGGAAACTCCGTTAGGAGAAACTTTCATCACATCCACTGTTTATAAATCTTGTTTGATCCAAGTTGGCACCATCACATTACCTGTTGACCTTATCTCTTTAAAGATACTTGTATTTGACGTGATTTTAGGGATTGATTGGTTAACTACTCATCATGCCAAAATTGATTGTTTTCGTAAGGTTGTTAGTTTTCATATTCCTAACCAACCTGTTGTGCGAATTCAAGCAACTAAGCATTTAAAATCAATCACTGTTATATCAAGTCATAAAGCTATTCATTTATTAAAAAATGGATGTCAAGCTTTCTTAGCCCATGTTATGGATTTGAATAAAGACAAGTCAGATTTGAATAATATTCCTGTTGTTATTGACTTTCCTGACGTATTTCCTGAAGAACTTCCCTGCCTACCCCGAACGTAAAGTTGAATTCTTTATCGACCTTGAACTTGGTACAAAGCCCATTTCTAAAACCCCATATCGAATGGCTCTATTGAACTTCAGAGTTAAAGGTCCAACTACAGGAGTTGTTGGACATCGGTTTCATTCGTCCTAGTACATCTCTTTGGGGTGCTCCTATTTTATTTGTAAAGAAGAAAGACGGAAGTATGCAACTTTGTATCGATTACCGGGAATTAAACCATGTCACTATCAAGAATAGGTATCCGCTACCTCGCATTGATGACTGTTTGACCAGATTGCAAGGAGCACAATTCTTTTCAAAATCGATCTTCGTCTTTGGATATCATCAATTTGAAGGTTAAAATCGAGGATATTCCAAGACCGCCTTCGAAACTTCGATGCGGGCATTATAAATTTTAGTCATGTCCTTTGGATTGACTAATCGTCAGAACGACCCCAAAATAGGTCCATTCCATCCAACCCATTCTCGAGTCGCTAAATATATGGTACGGAAAATAACTACAACTTTATTACAACAATTGTCGTGTAAAATACAACAACACATATGTTGTGAGTTTGGATACAAATATATACCAACTGTAGCACGTCACAATGACACCTTACATAAAGGTATAGTCAAAAACTGCTTTAGAAATTAGAATCTTTGGGAAGTGCTCATGGAAACCTTCGTATACGGGGAGGCCATACTTTTAGGTTATGGTAGATATCATATGGCCACGTGAATTATCCTTGGTTGACCTAATAGACCCCAAAGAAAAACGAGAAGATTACTATCGTATTCTTCCCAATGGTGAGTCTTCTCTTGACATATCATTATCTCCACTGCCTCTAATTGGGTATTATACTCCAAACAAACACCAAGATTATATAGTAGTGCTTGTAAATATACTCAAGAAGTGGATGAGCACAACCATGTCTTATGATAACACGAGTTTGTATGTCATTAGACATCTTGTATGATAGTGACAAAACACCCTTCCAAAGTTGGGTTCGCTTTCACCCTATTTAATTCACCAAAATAACTATTAAATGATGTATAAAATACAACACACTAAAGCCCTCAATAAAATTATTTTCATACTCTTTAGGAGAACCTCAACAACTATAGACCACACCGCTCTATTCCTTGTTATCCCCGCTTCAACCCAAATTTACACTTTTATTACACGAAAGGAATTGTGAAACAAAAGGGTGAGCACAACTAGCTCGATAAAGAATATTATGACTAAAATAAATAAATTATCAATAGTCTTCATCAAGAATGAATCGAGATTTAGAACATATGGTAGATGATAAAACTTTTCAACCATAGTTGCAAATGAACAAGCGATCCATTAAAAGAGTCAAATAGACTATAAAGTCTATTGTCTTCTCCACGTTAAAAGTCCACCAACAATATTTTATCCTCAGTAACATCAATCAACAGTTCCTTTCCACAATCATATGAATAACTCATAATCATAATTGTGATTCTAAATTCTCTTCTCATCCGGACGAAGATAATTTTCATCACTTGTCTTTACACCGAAACATCAAATATCATGGTTATACCAAATCACAGCCACATCATAATCATATACTAATAAATTCATCTTTGCACCACGGGCCAAAGATATTCATCAACAGATTCATCTTTACACTACAAAGCAAAGATATTCAACAACAAGTCATCTTTGCATTACGAGCCAAAGATATTCATCAATAATTCATCTTTGCACTACAAAGCAAAAGATATTCAACAACAGTCATCTTTGCATTACGAGCAAAAGATATTCATCAATAATTCATCTTTGCACTACAACGTGCTAAGATATTCATCAACAAGTCATCTTTTGCACAACGAGCCAAAGATATTCATATATCAAAGAAATACATAATCATTTCGTGAAGTTATATAACAATAATTATAACCATGTTGATCAATTCACCTTTGCACTTAAGCTAAAAATATTCAATTGTAAATTCAATGGTCATGATCATACCACCAACAATTCAACTTTTGCACTATCGGGCTAAAGAGAACCTATAGTCACGATCATACCAATAATCTACCCATCTTTACACTCAAGTCAAAGAGAAATATCATCATTAGGGTTATAAGAATGTTATATAAAAACAATATAATCAAAACATGGTTTTAATTTCAAAAGTAAGATTCATAAATCAACGATAATTTGGTCAAAGAAGAAACCAATTTGTAGTGAATAGTACCCGTGTTCAATATAAGACCAGTATACGTGCATATAATAACTCTCGACACGAAAAAAGATAAAGTTTCATAATAAAATTCATATCCATATTTATAACGCCTTAATCCAAATGTTATAAATCACTTAGAAATCTCATAATCTAATATTATTAATATTATAATAATATTTTAATCATTTCTTAAACTTATAAACAATTTAATTAAATTGTTTACACTTTACTAATTAATGCATTTAATCATCATAAAATGCCAAACTCATAAGATTTCATCACAAATAACCAAAACCCTCATCAAAAATCTGCATATACCTCATATATGGTTCTCAAGCTATAAAATCATATTTTCCAATTTTCTTACTTCACATAACATATTTAATTCATTTACTCATAAATAGAATATTTTCATGAAAAATACCAAATCAGTTCCAAAAATATTTCTTTTCTGGGATTTAGCATAACATAGTCCCATATTGGACATATATTTTTCTCAAAATTTTAAAAATTCATTTACTATTTTTCATATGGCCAAAACCACCGAATATTTAAACATTTATCATAAATTATACTTTTATCCAAAAATTCTAAAATTTACACGGTATACTGATATTATATAGATGTACTCCCAATAAAAATTTCATCAATTTTGGAGTTAATCACAAGGAGTTATAAATAGTTACTTTTAAAATAGTCTTTTCTCATAAAATCCATAACTCCTAATCTATACATCCAAAAATCGCCATTTTTGGACACACTCTACAAAACTCATCAAAATATCATTTCAAATTTTTCCAAAATTTTTGAAGGTTCAGAAAAATTTCAAAACTAAAAACATAATAACCCTTAAAAATCTTTACTATCCTTTTTACCTCAAAAGAAGCAAGATTTCATTGGAATAACGCCAATCGAACTTGCACCGTATAGCAATACTCAAAGTATACTCAAAATACTCACAAGAATACGCCGATAATATAGAGAGAAAAACTTGAGCTTTACGGTGTGATTTTCAATTCTAACCTAAGCACCTATTTATAGGAAAATACTTAGAACACCAAAGCGTAAAATTTAATAAAATATTAATATATATTATTTTTATTCCAAAGCACACTTATTTTGCTTCAAAACCTCAGCCACCTAACAGCCCACCTCACAAGACTTGCACAAAAAATGTTTTTGTTATTTAAATTATTTTAAACTTCCAAAATCAATTATTTGAGCTTGAACTTCAATAATTCATAATAAATAGCCCTTTCATCGGAAAATTCGAATCTCGCATGTTTTTATAGGAATTTCAATTTTCTACAACTTTTTGAGAAGAAAGTTTTCCAAATTCCAAATAGAAATTGACCAAATCCACAAGCGGGTGATTTTACGTTATAATCAAATTTCAATCAATAAATGGGGTCCATGACATGTTTAACATGTTTTAAACATTTATTGCAACAAAAATACTCTTCCTCCTCGTATACTCATATATCCCACATTCGTTGTAAAAATATCACCATTATTATATTATTAAAATATAATAATATATTTAAATGAATTATTTTATCGTAAAAGATAAAATTTCAATTTTCAACAATTGTCACATTAAACTTTTTCTCCATCTATATCCACATAAAATCAATATTTTCATCATATAAATCAATAATTAATTATTCACAAATAATATTACGAAATCACAATATTGACAACCAGTGGTTCCCAGGAAAGAGGGCTTTCCAATAAGAATTTCTCCTTCTTGGCGCTAAGTGATTAGGTGACCAAACCTCTCCTTAGATGAGAACTTTCTAGACATTGCCAATAATGTTATCTAATAATATTATTCGGATAATGTAATACCCAGAAATTTTTTAAATAAAAAGGAATTTCCTTTATTTATTATTTTGAAATAGTAAGGGTTGATTTGATTAATGTGGATAGTTAAGGGTTAAATACGCAAATATTTCAAAATAAGCAAGTGGTTATAAAATATTCATTATCGTTGAGAATATTCGTTTGGTCGTGGAATATTCAATCTTTGTCGAGGAATATTCGCATGCGACCAAGCCTTGACCGTAATGGGCCCCATAACTGGAAAGCGATTGGATGAAGAAAACGACAAATATAAGTTATTTTAAATAACGGCGTAGTTATTACCAGATTATCTTTGTTGGAATACCCGGTGGTTAAAACACACTAATACGCTGCGTTGTTGAACAAGAAGATACCAGGTATTGCACCAATTATTGATTCTTACGTGAAGGCCTACTCAATAATGGTTACAGATAATTACTGCTCAAATATTTTATTGAGTTAATAATTCTTTGCGTTGATATTTTATATTGTTGTTGTTTCAATAATTGTCATTACGGATTTTTCATTATCGAAGCAATAATTCATATTATCTAATAATATTATTAGATAACATTATTGGCAATGTCTAGAAAGTTACATACAGGAGAGGTTTGGTCACCTAATCAAGCGAACCAAGTAAAGAAGAAATTCTTATTGAAAAGCCCTCTTTCCTCGAACCGCTCGGTTGTCAATATTGTGATTCTCGTAATATTATTTGTGAATAATTAATTATTGATTTATATGATGAGGAAAATATTGATTTTATGTGGATATAGATGGAGAAAATTTTTAAAATGACATTTTTGAAAATTAATATTTTATCTTTTTCCGATAAAATAATTTATTTAAATATATTATTTTAATAATATATTAACGGTGATATTTTTTACAACGAATGTGGGATATATGAGTATACGAGGAGGAAGAGTATTTTTGTTGCAATAAATGTTTAATACATGTTAAACATGCTCATTGGACCCCATTTATTGACCGAAATTTGATTATAAATTGTAAAATCTCCCGCTTTGTGGATTTCGGTCAATTTCTATTTGGAATTTGGAAAAACTTTCTTCTTCAAAGTTGTAGAAATTGAAATTCCTATAAAAACTCATGAGATTCAAATTTTCTGATGAAAGGGCTATTTATTATAAATTATTGAAGTTCAAGTCTCAAATAATTGATTTTTGGGAGTTTAAAATATTTTTTGTAAGAAAAACGTTTTTTGTTGTAATTGAGTGGCTCACATGTGTTATAAATGATCTGAAATCAGATTTCTAAGGTGGGCTTGAATATTTTTAAAAATATTATTATTTTATTAAATTTTCTGCTTTTGGTGTTCTAAGCGTTTTCCTATAAATAGGTGCTTAGGTTAGAATTGAAAATCACACCGTAGAATTGAAGTTTTCTCTCTCTATATTATCGAGCGTATTCTTGTGAGTATTTTGAGTATACTTTGAGTATTGCTAGACGGTGCAAGTTCCTTCAAAGACTATACCCTAGATTCTAGCTTTAGAAGTAATCTTGATCTTTCGAGGTAAGGGATATTATTTTTTCAGTAATGATATTATTTCTTCAATATCATTATCTTTGAAATGTTGATCTGAAGTTTTTATCAAATTTGGAACTTTTTCATGTCTGGGTTTACTATTCATGGGTTACTTATTCATGAAGTTCTTATTCACGAGTTACTATTCATGAGTTCTTATTCACGAGTTACTATTCACGAGTACTATTCATGAAGCGTGAAGATGTTTTTGTGGAATTTCTATCTTTTGGTGTCGAAGTTACTATTCACGTATACTATTTACGATTCACGATATTCACGATTATCTGAATTCAATAAAAATAAAATTTCTTCTTTTAGTCAAAACATCTATTCTAGATACTAACTCGATTGTATCCATGTTTTGATCATTCTTGAATTTTACACCACTATGATTATTTTTGAGGTATTTTTGGACGTGGATAAAACCAAAGTACGAATCCTTAATCCTTAATCCTTGTCATTTTGTTTCACCGGATTCGCTTTCTTTAAAAAATATTTTCATCATCCTCGGTCTTAAATGATGATATTATGGAATATCTTTGGCCCCAGAGTGCAAAGATTAATGATTTCTTAAGAATATCTTTGGCTCAGTAGTGCAAAGATGAATGATTTCAAGAATATCTTTGGCCCGTAGTCTGAAGATGATGAATGTGTGTTTAAATGAACATGACTAATCGATGAATATCTTTTGGCCTCAGTAGTGCAAAGATGAATATTTGATTCCAGATGTATATTGATTGATGTTACGGGGATAAAAGATGACGATGAACTTTTAAATTCATACATAGAAGATAGTAGTTTGCATTCTCTACTTAACTCTTCTAATGAATTATTATTTCCATTGCATGAATATTGATTTAAAATTTGTTGTCTATTGTATTCTATTATATTTTTCCTGTTGAAGACTAACGATAATTTGTTGTATATTATCTTAGTCATAATATTCTTTATTGAGCTAGTTGAGCTCACCCTTTTCCTTTTTGTTCCATTTTTCTCGTGAGGCGAGAATATAAGCGAGTGCGAAGTGGGGTATGGAATGAAGGTTTTAAAAAGGATTGTTTAGTAGTCCTCACCATTTTGTAAAATAATGTATCAATAAATGTGATGAGGATTTATTTGAGTATAGATATTGTCTGAAGATAATATTTGTATTCAAACTCACGCTTTCTTGTTGTAATAATAAAGTTGTAGTTGTTTTACATACCATGTATTGGCAACTCGTAATAGGTGATGTATACCTATTTTGGGGCGTCACGGTTGGTATCGAGCTTAGGGATATGATCTCTGGCGGAGATCGGGGAATAGAACTAGGAGGGAGAGACGAGTAAATCCTTCGCTAGTGTGTCCTACCTAAGCTTATTTGTTAGTTGGTCAAGATATATAGGGATATTATGTGATATATTGATTTCCTTAATTAACCCTTGTTTTATGACGATGATTTGAGAATGTCGATTGAGAATATTAACAATGGAAATGAGACCGTGGAGATGCCTGTACTCACCAATGAGGAGAACGTGCAACAGTGGCAATGTTCCTCCCGTGAACAACACCATTGAAAGCGAGATGATGAACGAGGGATGTTTAGAAGTTTTTGCGATTCGTACAAAATCGAATTTAGGGAAACTCGTGTTCAAAATACTGAGGAGGAAATGATAGCAATTCACGGGTTGTCACGGCCCAAGCGATTCAAAGAGTTGGGACCACGAAATTTAAGGGAAAGCCGATCCGATCCATGGCGAAACATGGGTCAAACAAATTACCAAGATATTCGATGTCTTGGGATGCACGGAGAACGAAGGTTCCATTCGCCACCTTTATGTTCCGTGGCGAGGCGAGAAGACCTGGTGGGAGTCTCATGAAGCGTACCCATCCAAACCGCACTCAAAGCATGTCTTGGGAGACGTTTGAAAGCTATTTAATGACAAATACTTTCCGAAAGTGTTCGCTCGTATGAAGGAAGTGGAGTTCATCGATTGGAACAAAACAACATGATTTGTCTCAATGACGAGGCAAAGTTTGCGAGTTATCCGAGTTTGCACCTCATTTGGTGGAGAATGAGGAACGATGACGCGGATGTTTCTTAGAGGTTTGAAACCCGAAGATACGTCGAGATCTCATTTCTCATAAATTTTCTCTTTATTCAGATGTTGTAAATGGGCTCAATTATTAGAAATGAGATAACGAAACGGTCAGCCAAGGGACCATAACCAGGATCGTGACGTAGATATAGCGATCAGCCGAATAATGATAACTCATGAGAAAGAAAGCAGATTTTACAGAAATGGTAACCACTCAAGGTGGTAATCATAGCCATGAAAATAGAAGAAGCGAGTCGGGAGGAGATTTTAAAAGAGGAGATTTAACAACGACCATGTGAAGATGATAAAGGCGGCAAGAAGAATCGGTTCTAAGGGAGGAGAACGACCACCGGTCATATCTACAAATGCGGAAAGAGGGACATATCGGTCAAACCGCCCACAACAGCTTCGAGGTATGCTATAATTGTGGAAAGGAAGGACATATCGCTCGAGATTATACAATGAGCGAAACCTAGTTCAATGAGGGACGGTGACTCAAAAGATCGTCCCGTAAAAGTCAAAGTCAACGATTCCGGGAAGAAAGCGTTTGTTGTGGATCGGTCATAATGCGAGGAACCCAAACGAGGTGATCACGGGTAAGCTATTTATAAATTCTTGCAAGTTTATACCTTACTTGATACGGTCTTACCCATTCATTTATCTCTCTGCATGTGCTCAACGTTTAAACTTGACTCGGAGAAATTAGACTTTGACTGTATCTGTGGAAACTCCGTTAGGGGAAACTTTCATCACATCCACTGCTTATAAATCTTGTTTGATTCAAGTTGGCACCATTACCTTTACCTCGCCGACCTTATCTCTTTAAAGATACTTGCTTTTGATGTGATTTTAGGGATTGATTGGTTAACTACTCATCATGCCAAAATTGATTGTTTTCGTAAGGTTGTTAGTTTTCATAGTCCTAACCAACCCATTTGTGCGAATTCAAGCAACTAAACCATTAAAATCGATCATCATCATATCTAATCATAAAGCTATTCGTTTATTAAAAAACGGATGTCAAGCTTTCTTAGCCCATGTTATGGATTTGAATAAAGACACGCCAAATTTGAATAATATTCCTGTTGTTATTGACTTTCACGACGATTTCAAGAACTATAACTTATATTATGGATTTGAATAAATGAATTTGAATTTGAATAATATTCAAGCCGTTTGTTAACTTTGATCTTGGTATTTCACTATCGGTGTCAAAGTCTCTCGCAATTCTTTATTGATTATTTACAAAACCAGTTCCGAGCATGATTTGCCTTGAGGAAGAAGAGCTGGAGATTAGACTTTATGGCTCTATCGAAATTCTTCAAGAACTTCTCGATTAGCCATCTGTTAAGAATGGTTGAATCTCCAATTTGGTAGACTGAGGGCCTGAACTTCAGAGTTAAAGGTCCCATTTCTAAAAATCCCATTTGAATTCTTTATTGATCTTGAACTTGTACAAAGCCCATTTAAAACCCATGTCGAATGGCTCTATTGAACTTGAGGAGTTAAAGGTCCATTCTGAGGAATTGTTGGACATCGGTTTCATTAGTCCTAGTACATCTCCTTGGGGTGCTCTGTTTTATTTGTAAAGAAGAAAGGCGGGAGTATGCGACTTTGTATTGACTATCGGAATTGAACCATGTCACCATCGAGAATAGGTATCCTACACCTCGTATTGATGACTTGTTTGACCCGATTCTGAGGAGCGACAATTCTTTTCAAAAATCGATCTTAGATTACGGATATCATCGGTGAAGATTAGGCGAGGATATTCCAAAGACGCCTTGAAACTTCGGTATATGGGCATTATGAATTCTTAGTCATGTCTTTCGGACTAACTAATGCTCTCTGCGACTTTCATGGATATGATGAACCGAGTATTCAAGGAATATTTGGATCAATTCGTTGTTGTCTTTATTGATGACATCCTCATATATTCCAAAAGCCGTGAAGATCATGAGCACCATTTGAAGCCGGTACTCGAAAGGCTTCGTGAAAACCAACTATATGCCAAATTGAAGAAATCACGAGTTACGGCTTGAGGAAGTAGCATTCCTTGGGCACGTGGTGTCGAAACATGGAGTATCTGTTGATCCGTGAAGATTGAAGCAATACAAAGTTAGGAACAACCGAAAGTCGGTGATCAAGTCACGTAGCTTTTTGGCTTACTGGTTATTATCGGAGATTCGTGGAAGGGTTTTCTCGAATCGCTACTCCATTAACTTCAAATTAACTTCGGAAGGATACAAAATTCGTTTGGAGCGAAGAATGCGAGAAAAGTTTCCAAGAGCTTAAGAGGAGACTTATTTATTTGTTACTAACAATACCATCTGGTTCGGATGGATTTGTTATCTATGCCGATGCTTGAGCAAAGGGTTAGGATGTGTTCTCATGCAGCGTGGGAAAGTCATAGCCTTTATGCCTCGCGACTTAAAAAGTATGAGAGGAATTATCCTACTCATGATCTAGAGTTAAGGCGTGATCGTTTTAGCTAAAAATATGGAGGCACTATCTATATGGGGAGAAAGTGGAGATATATTGAGACCATAAAAAGCCTTAAATATTTCTTCACTCAAAAAGAACTCAACATCTGCGGCGTGACGTTGGCTCGAGCTATTGAAAGACTACGACCACACTATTCAATACCATCACCGGTAAAGCGAGCGTGGTAGTGACGCGTTGAGTAGAAGATCATATCTTGAGGAGCGAGTGCGATGATGTCAAGTATACGCGTAGAGCCAACTTTAATAGAAAAAGTTAAGGTTGCTCGAGCCACCGGGCCGGAAATGTCGTATGAAGAAGAAAGTACAAGAAGGAGCTATTAGGGCGAGAATTGATGAAGAAGGAATACTTGAGTCCACTCTGACTTTGTGTTCCTAACGACTCGATTTGAAGTACAAGATTATGATGGAGGCACACAATCGCCATTTGCAATCCATCCTGGAAGTACTAAAATGTATCGTGATCTTGACATACATTTTGGTGGAACAATATGAAGAGAGAGATTGCAAAGTTTATCTCGATGTGTTTAACTTGCCAACGTGTAAAGGCGGAGCATCTTGTACCTAAGGGTCCGTTGCAACCACTTGAGATTCCGAATGGAAGTGGGAACACATTACTATGGATTTACGTTCACGGGTCTTCCTACGGTTTCTCAAGGCATCAATCTATTTGGGTTATTGTTGATAGATTAACCAAGTCTGCTCATTTCTTGCCGTCACGGAGACTTATTCCCTTGAACGTCTTGCTAGTATATATGTGAATGAGATTGTGAGGTTGCATGGCATGCTGTATCCATAATTTGGATCGTGACCCAAGATTCACTTCAAGATTTTGGGTTAGCTTGCAAAAAGCTATGGGCGCAGTTTGCGATTTAGTTCGGCGTACCATCCCCAAAGCGGACGAACAATCGAGAGGACTATTCAAACTCTTGAAGATCTATTAAGACTCGTGTCCTAGACTTCAAGGGTAGTTGGGATAAGTATTTACCATTGGTGGAATTCTCCTACAACAATAGTTATCGAGGCAAGTATAGGTGTGGCTCCATTGAAGCATTATATGGGCGAAAATGTCGTTCTCCAATATGTTGGGATGAGGTGGGTGAAGCAACATTGTTGGGACCCGAGTTAATGACGTATGACTCACCGAAAAGATCCAAATGATTCGACAACGTATACAAAAGCGGCACAAGATCGACAAAAGAGTTATGCGGATCTTCATCGAAAGGACGTGGAATTTAATGTAAGGGGATCATGTATTGTTGCGAGTTGCTCCATGGAAGGGAGTTACAAGATTTGGGAAGAGAGAAAGCTCAATCCACGATTTATTGGTCCATTTCAAATTCTTGACCGAGTAGGAAATGTAGCCTATAGACTTGCGTTACCTCAAAGTATGTCTCGTGTTCATAATGTGTTTCATATATCGTGCTTAAAATATGTGAAAGTCCCGAACCACGTTATTGAGTTAGAGCCAGGACGAGATAATAGAAGACTTAACGTATGAGGAGGTACTGTCGAGATCTTGGATAGGAAGGAGCATGTCCTACGCGAAAAGGTCATACAACAAGTTAAAGTTTTGTGGAGGAATCATGATATAGAGGAAATGACACGGGAATTGGAAAGCGGAAATGAAAGCGAGGTATCCTCACCTTTTCAAAACACCGGTCGTCGTCCAATTTCGAGGGACGAAAATTTCATAAGGAGGGAGGTTGTAATACCCAAAAATTTTTAAATAAAAAAAGGAATTTCCTTTATTTATTATTTTGAAATAGTAAGGGTTGATTTGATTAATGTGGATAGTTAAGGGTTAAATCACGAAAATATTTCAAAATAAGCAAGTGGTTATAAAATATTCATTATCGTCGGGAATATTAGTTTGGTGGTGGAATATTAAATGCTTGTCGGGGAATATTCGTATGCGACCATGTGCGACCATGTGTGGAGCCCATAACTTGAAGCGATTGGATGAAGAAAGCAGCAAATATAAGTTGTTTTTAAATAACGGCGTAGTTATTCACAGATTAATCTTGTTGGAATACCCGGTGGTTAAAACACACTAATACGTTGTTGAGCGATAGCACAGTATTGCACCAATTATTGATTCTTACGTAAGAAGCCTTTACTCAATAATGGTTACGATAATTCTTTATTCAAATATTTTATTGAGTTAATAATTCTTTGCGTTGATATTTTATATTGTTGTTGTTTGATAATTGTCATTACACAATTATTTTTCATTATCGAAGCAATAATTCATATTATCTGAATAATATTATTAGATAACATTATTGGCAATGTCTAGAAAGTTACATCTAAGGAGAGGTTTGGTCACCTAATTGCGGCGCCATGAAGAAGAAATTCTTATTGGAAAGCCCCTCTTTCACAGGAACCGCACGGTTGTCGATATTGTGATTACTGTAATATTATTTGTGAATAATTAATTATTGATTTATATGATGAGAGAAAATATTGATTTTATGTGGATATAGATGGAGAAAATTTTAAAATGACAATTGTTGAAAATTAATATTTTATCTTTTTCGATAAAATAATTTATTTAAATATATTATTTTAATAATATATTAACGGTGATATTTTTACAACGAATGTGGGATATATGAGTATCTGAGGAGGAAGAGTATTTTGTTGCAATAAATGTTTAAAACATGTTAAACATGTCGGTGGACCCCATTTATTGACTGAAATTTGATTATAGCCTGTAAAATCGCCCGTTTGTGGATTTCGGTCAATTTCTATTTGGAATTTGGAAAAACTTTCTTCTGCAAAGTTGTAGAGAATTGAAATTCCTATAAAAACTCATGAGATTCGAATTTTCTGATGAAAAGGCTATTTATTATGAATTATTGAAGTTAGAAGCTCAAATAATTGATTTTTGGGAGTTTAAAATATTTTTTAAGAAAAACGTTTTTGTTTGTAATTGAGTGGCTCACATGTGTTATAAATGATCTGAAATCAGATTTCTAAGGTGGGCTTGAATATTTTTAAGAAATATTATTATTTTATTAAATTTTCTACTTTGGTGTTACTAAGCGTTTTCCTATAAATAGGGTCTTGGGTTAGAATTGAAAATCACACCGGCTGAAGTTTTCTCTCTATATTATCGGCGTATTCTTGTGAGTATTTTGAGTATACTTTGAGTATTGCTAGGCGGTGCAAGTTCCCTTGACCTATATATTGGTATTCTAATTTAAATCTTGATCTTTCGAGGTAAGGGATATTATTTTTTTTAGTAATGATATTATTTCTTCAATATCATTATCTTTGAAATATTGATCTGAAGTTTTATATCAAATTTGGAACTTTTTCATGTCGGGGTTACTATTCATGGGTTCTTATTCATGAGTTCTTATTCACGAGTTCTTATTAAGCGAGTTCTTATTCACGATTCTTACTATTCACGAGTACTATTAATGAAGCGTGAAGATGTTTTTGTGGAATTTCTATCTTTTGGTGTGAGATTCTTACTATTCACGTATCGGCCTTTATTCACGTATCTGACCTTTATTCACGATATCTGGTACTATTCATCGAAAAATAAAATTTCTTCTTTTCGTCCAAAACATCTATTACGGATACTAACTCGATTGTATCCATGTTTTGATCATTCTTGAATTTTACACCACTATGATTATTTTTTTGAGGTATTTTTGGGCGTGGATAAAACCAAATACGAATCCTTAATCCTTAATCCTTGTCATTTTGTTTCCTTTGGATTCGTTTCTTTAAAAAAAATATTTTTCATCATCCTCGGTCTTAAATGATGATATTATGGAATATCTTTGGCTGTAGTGCAAAGATGAATGATTTCTTAAGAATATCTTTGGCTGTAGTGCAAAGATGAATGATTTCTAAGAATATCTTTGGCCGTGAGTGCAAAGATGAGCAGTGTTTAAATGAACATGACCAATCCGATGAATATCTTTGGCTTTTGTAGTGCAAAGATGAATATTTGATTCGGATGTATATTGATTGATGTTACGGGGATAAAAGATAGAGCGATGAACTTTTAAATTCATACATAGAAGATAGTAGTTTGCATTCTCTACTTAACTCTTCTAATGAATTATTATTTCCGCTGCGAATATTGATTTAAAATTTGTTGTCTATTGTATTCTATTATATTTTTCCCTGTTGAAGACTAACGATAATTTGTTGTATATTATTTTAGTCATAATATTCTTTACTGAGCTAGTTGAGCTCACCCTTTTCCTTTTTGTTCCATTTTTCTCAGGAGGCGAGAATATAGCGAGTACGAGTCGGGGTATGGAATGAAGGTTTTAAAAAGGATTGTTTAGTAGTCCTCACCATTTTTGTAAAATAATGTATCAATAAATGTGATGAGGATTTATTTGAGTATAGATATTATCTAGAAGATAATATTTGTATTCAAACTCACAGTTTCTTGTTGTAATAATAAAGTTGTAGTTGTTTACATATGTATTGGACAACATGTATTGACAACTCGGAATAGGTGATGTATACCTATTTTGGGGGCGTCGCGAGATAATATGAATTATTGCTTGATAATGAAAATCTTTGTGTAATGACAATTATTGAAACAATGAATATAAAAATATCATCAACGACAATTATTAACTCAATAAAATAAAATCTTTGAGCAGTAATTCTCTTGTAACCATTATTGAGTAAAGGCCTTCTTTAGAAAAAAAAAATTATCATGCTTCATGAATAGTACTAAATAGTAACTTCGTGAATAGTAACTCATGAATAATAACTCGTGAATAGTAACTCGTGAATAGTAACTCATGAATAGTAACTATCGTGAATAGTAAACTCATGAATAGTAACTCATGAATAGTAATTAAAAAAAATTGAATACTTTTATTTTATAAAATTAGGGTTCTTCTGATCTCCCTCCTTATGAAATTTAAGTCCCCAAAAATTTCACGTACTGTATTTCAAAGAGTTGAGAATACCTTGTTTTCATTTCAGATTCTATCTCCCCATCATCATGATTTCTCCATTGCTCATCTCACTCGTATTTTTGGATATCATTCTAGAATACGACTTCAAAACAAGGGTTAATTTAACAAATTAACATATCACATAATATCCCGATATTATGGTACGACCAACAAATAAGCTTAGGTAGGACACACTTGTGGAAGGATTTACTCATCTCTCCCTCTAGTTCTAATCCCGATCTCACTTGGAGATCATATCCCCTAAGCTCGATACCAAATGTAACTCTGGACACCAACATGTGTCAGACTCACATTGATACCTATCGGTTTGCCATACATGAGCAGCGTCCCCTACGGAGAGTGCGGCCCGGTGCATCCCCCATCAACAGAAGTCACCAAAGAGAGGCTCGGGGCTCTTTACTTATAGCTACGATACCAAATGTAACGACCCCAAAATAGGTCCATTCCATCCAACCCATTACGAGTCGCTAAATATATGGTACGGAAAATAACTACAACTTTATTACAACAATTATCGTAAATGCAAAATACAACAACACATATGTTGTGAGTTTGGATATAAATATATACCAACTGCATGTAGCGTCCACAATGACACCTTACATAAAGGTATAGTCAAAAAGCTGTTTTAGAAATTAGAATCTTTGGGAAGTGCTCATGGAAACCTTCGTACATGGGAGGCCATACTTTTAGGTTATGGTAGATATCATATGGCCACGAATTATCCTTGGTTGACCCAATAGACCCCCAAGAAAAAACGAGAAGATTACTATCGTATTCTTCCCATGGTGAGTCTTCTCTTGACATATCATTATCTCCACTTGTCTCTAATTGGGTATTATACTCCAAACAAACACCAAGATTATATAGGTAGTGCTTGTAAATATACTCGGCAAGTGGATGAAACACAACCATGTCTTATGATAACACGAGTTTGTATGTCATTAGACATCTTGTATGATAGTGACAAAACACCCTTCCAAAGTTGGGTTAAGCTTCACCCTATTTAATTCACCAAAAATAACTATTAAATGATGTATAAAATACTGACACACTAAAGCCCTCAATAAAATTATTTTCATACTCTTTAGGGAGAACCTCAACAACTATAGACCACCGTTCTATTCCTTGTTATCCCCGCATTCAACCCAAATACACTTTTATTACACGAAAGGAATTGTGAAACAAAAGGGTGAGCCAACTAGCTTTCGATAAAGAATATTATGACTAAAGATAAATAAATTATCAATAGTCTTCATCGGTAATGAATCGAGATTTAGAACATATGGTAGATGATAAAACTTTTCAACCATAGTTGCGGTAGAACGAAGCGATCCATTAAAAGAGTCGAATAGACTATAAAGTCTATTGTCTTCTCCACGTTTAAAAGTCCACCAACAATATTTTATCCTGTAACATCAATCAACAGTTCCTTTCCACAATCATATGAATAAATCATAATCATAATTGTGATTCTAAATTCCTCTTCTCATCCGGGACGAAGATAATTTTCATCACTGTCTTTACACAAAACATCAAATATCATGGTTATACGAAATCACAGTTCTGCTCATAATCATACTAATAAATTCATCTTTTTACTACGGGCCAAAGATATTCATCAACAGATTCATCTTTTACACTACGGGCTAAAGATATTCAACAACAGTCATCTTTGCATTCTGAGCGAAAGATATTCATCAATAATTCATCTTTGCCTTCTACTGAGCCAAAGATATTCAACAACAATGTCATCTTTGCATTACGAGCAAAAGATATTCATCAATAATTCATCTTTGCACTACTGAGCTAAGATATTCATCAACAAGTCATCTTTGCAACGAGCCAAAGTTATTCATATATCAAAGAAATACATAATCATTTCGAAGTTATATAACAATAATTATAACCATGTTGATCGATTCACCTTTGCACTTAAGCTAAAAATATTCAATTGTAAATTCAATGGTCAAATGATCATACCAATCCAACAATTCAACTTTTGCACTTCTTGGCTAAAAAGAACCTATAGTCACGATCATACCAATAATCTACCCATCTTTACACTCAAGTCGAAGAGAAATATCATCATTAGGGTTATAAGAATGTTATATAAAAACAATATAATCAAAACATGGTTTTAATTTCAAAAGTAAGATTCATAAATCAACGATAATTTGGTCAAAGAAGAAAAACCAATTTGTAGTGAATAGTACCCGTGTTAAATACATAGTACCGTGATATCGTCGTAAGTAACCTCTCGACACGAAAAGATAAAGTTTCATAATAAAATTCATATCCATATTTATAACGCCTTAATCCAAATGTTATAAATCACTTAGAAATCTCATAATCTAATATTATTAATATTATAATAATATTTTAATCATTTCTTAAACTTATAAACAATTTAATTAAATTGTTTACACTTTACTAATTAATGCATTTAATCATCATAAAATGCCAAACTCATAAGATTTCATCACCAATAACCAAAACCCTCATCAAAAATCTGCATATACCTCATATATGGTTCTCAAGCTATAAAATCATATTTTCCAATTTTCTTACTTCACATAACATATTTAATTCATTTACTCATAACTAGAATATTTTCATGAAAATACCAAATCAGTTCAAAATATTTCTTTTCTGGGATTTAGCATAACATAGTCCCATATTGGACATATATTTTTCTCAAAATTTTAAAAATTCATTTACTATTTTCATATGGCCAAAACCACCGAATATTTAAACATTTATCATAAATTATACTTTTATCCAAAAATTCTAAAATTTACACGATATACTGATATTATATAGATGTACTCCCAATAAAAATTTCATCAATTTTGGAGTTAATCACAAGGAGTTATAAATAGTTACTTTTAAAATAGTCTTTTCTCATAAAATCCATAACTCCTAATCTATACATCCAAAAATCGCCATTTTGGACACACTCTAAAACTCATCAAAATATCATTTCAAATTTTTCCAAAATTTTTGAAGGTTCAGAAAAATTTTGAAACTAAAAACATAATAACCCTTAAAATCCCTTACTATCCACTTACCTCAAAAGCGATTACTTACATTGGAATAACGTTGAACGAACTTGCAATCCATATAGCAATACTCAAAGTATACTCAAAATACTCACAAGAATAAACCGATAATATAGAGAGAAAAAACTTGAGTTTACGGTGTGATTTTCAATTCTAACTAAGCACCCTATTTATAGGAAAATACTTAGAACACCAAAGCGAGAAAATTTAATAAAATATTAATATATATTATTTTTATTCCAAAGCACACTTATTTTGCTTCAAAACCTCAGCCACCTAACAGCCCACCTCACAAGACTTGCACAAAAAAACGTTTTTGTTATTTAAATTATTTTAAACTTCCAAAAATCAATTATTTGAGCTTGAACTTCAATAATTCATAATAAATAGCCCTTTCATCAAAAAAATTCAAATCTCGCGAGTTTTTATAGGAATTTCAATTCTCTACAACTTTGCGAAGAAAGTTTTCCAAATTCCAAATAAAAATTGACCAAAATCCACAAACGGGTGATTTTACATTTATAATCAAATTTCGATCGATAAATGGGGTCCACAGACATGTTTAACATGTTTTAAACATTTATTGCAACAAAAATACTCTTCCTCCTCAGTATACTCATATATCCCACATTCGTTGTAAAAATATCACCATTATTATATTATTAAAATATAATAATATATTTAAATGAATTATTTTATCGGAAAAAAGATAAAATTTCAATTTTCAACAATTGTCACATTAAACTTTTTCTCCATCTATATCCACATAAAATCAATATTTTCCTCATCATATAAATCAATAATTAATTATTCACAAATAATATTACGAGAATCACAATATTGATGACGAGCGGGTTCGGAAGAGGGGCTTTCGATAAGAATTTCTCTTCTTCTTGTGCGATTAGGTGACCAAACCTCTCCTTAGATGAACTTTCTAGACATTGCCAATAATGTTATCTAATAATATTATTCAGGATAATATGAATTATTGCTTCGATAATGAAAAATCTTTGTGTAATGACAATTATTGAAACAACAAAGAATATATAAAATATCAACGCAAAGAATTATTAACTCATTAAAATAAAATCTTGAGCAGATAATTCTCAGTAACCATTATTGAGTAGTGCCTTCTTACGAAAAAAATTATCATGCTTCATGAATAGTACTTTCGTGAATAGTAACTTCGTGAATAGTAACTCATGAATAAGTAACTTCGTGAATAAGAACTCGTGAATAGTAACTCATGAATAGTAACTCGTGAATAATAACTCATGAATAGTAACTCATGAATAGTAATTAAAAAAATTGAATACTTTTATTTTATAAAATTCGGGTTCTTACAAATGCTCCTGCGGCTTTCATGGATATGATGAACCGAGTATTCAAGGAATATTTGGATCGATTCGTTGTTGTCTTTATTGATGACATCCTTATCTATTCCAAAAGCCGTAAAGATCATGAGCGCCATTTAAAGCCGGTCTTTATCGCAAAGGCTTGATAACAAGCTATATGCCAAAGTGAAGAAATCTGAGTTAAAGCTTGAGGAAGTAGCGTTCCTTGAGCACAAAACATAGAGTGTCTGTTGACCGGCCAAGATTGAAGCAATACAAAGTTGGTAGCAACCAAAGATGGTGGCCAAGTGTAAGACCGAAATTTTTTAAATAAAAGGAATTTCCTTTATTTATTATTTTGAAATAGTAAGGGTTGATTTGATTAATGTGGATAGTTAAGGGTTAAATCT
The DNA here is from genome assembly GCA_020205615.1 of Panax quinquefolius. NCBI lineage: Eukaryota > Viridiplantae > Streptophyta > Magnoliopsida > Apiales > Araliaceae > Panax > Panax quinquefolius. The sequence goes on from CM035171.1 coordinate 20,786,762, forward strand.
GTAAATATTTCAAAATAAGCAGTGGTTATAAAATATTCATTTTGTCGGGAATATTAGTTTTGGTCGTGGAATATTAAATGCGTCGGGAATATTCGTGCGACGGCAGCGACCATGTGTGGGCCCCATAACTTGAAAGCGATTGGATGAAGAAAGCAGCAAATATAAGTTGGTTAAAAATAGCGGCGTGGTTATTCAGTTATTAATTAAGATCATTGGAATACCGGTGGTTAAAATACGATGTCTGGCGTGGTTGCAGACAATGTTTACGGTATTACACAAGATTGTTAAATTATTGATCCTTACGTGAAAGCCTTTACTCAATAATTTTCACGATGAGTTCTTAAATATTTTATTTTATTGATTCAATAATTCTTTGCGTTGATATTTTATATTATTGTTGTTCAATAATTATCAATTTGCGCATTATCTCCATTATCGGATCAATAATTCATATTATTTAAATAATATTATTAGATAGCATTATTGGCAATGTCTAGAAAGTTACATCGAGGAGAGGTTTGGTCACCTAATTGCGCTACCAAGAAGGAGAAATCCTTATCGGAAAGCCCCTCTTTCACAGGAACTACTGGTTGTCATAATTGTGATTACGTAATATTATTTGTGAATAATTAATTATTGATTCATATGATAAGAAAATATTTATTTGATGTGGATATAAATGATGGATTTATTTATGTGGTTATAAATGAAGGAATTAATGTTGAGGTGTTTTATCGGTATTTTATCAGTTGGAGGTATTAAAAATTAAATCGGGGTTTTTTGATATATTGCGGGGGATTATAATTTTTAATCCGACCGATTTGGATTGTGGTAATTTTTGGGTATGTTATACATACATAAGTTGAGTATATGTCCACAAATTTTGAACAGTTAAAAATGCACGAATGATTTGTTATGAATTTTAAGAGTGTTATAGATTCGGAAATTAGGGTTATAATTGATTTTGGTGGAAAATTCTAGAATTGAGTGGGCCCCACTTGTGGTTGGTGAAAAATGTGCTGAATTTTATTTCAAATGTGGTGGGTGGCAATAGTAGCGGGTAAAGCCATCGGTGGCAGTCGAGTCTGCTTGGTAGCTAACATTTTCCTATAAATAGAGGGCTAAGTTAAATTGAAAATCACACCGAAAACAAAGTTTTCTCTCTTCTCTCTATATTATTGACGTATTTTGTGAGTATTTAGATACTTTGAGAGTTCTTTGTTAAATCTAAGTTTCATTCAAATCACTTGAGCCTTTACTTCCGAAATCTTGATTCTTTGAGGTAAGGGATATTATTTTTTTTTCGTAATGATATTATTTCTTCATATCATTATCTTTGAAATGTTGATCCAAGTTTTATCAAATTTGGAACTTTTTCATGTATGGGTTACTATTCATGAGTTCTATTCACGAAGTTACTATTCATGAGTTCTTATTCACGATTCTTATTCACGAGTACTTATTAATGAAGCGTGAAAATGTTTTTTGTGGAATTTCATCTTTTGGTGTCGGAGTTACTATTCACGATATCAAGACTATTCACGTATCTGGCCTTTATTCACGTATACGACTATTCATCGAAAAATAAAATTTCTTCTTTTCGTCCAAAATATCTATTTTGGATACTAAACTTTGATTATATCCATATTTTGATCATTCTTGAATTTTACACCACTATGATTATTTTTGAGGTATTGTTGGACATGGATAAAACAAAGTCTGAATCCTTAATCCTTAATCCTTGTCATTTTGTTTCAATTGGATTAGATTCTTTAAAAATATTTTCATCATCCTCGATCTTAAATGATGATATTATTGAATATCTTTGGCTTTTGTAGTGCAAAGATGAATGATTTCAAGAATATCTTTGGCTTTAGTAAAGTGCAAAGATGAGCAGTGTTGAGATGAACATACGACCGATGATTAATATCTTTGGCACGTGAAGTGCAAAGATGAATAGGTGTTTAAATGAACATGACCAGTCGATGAATATCTTTGGCACGTAGTGCAAAGATGAATATTTGATTCGGATGTATATTGATTGTTATTACGGGGATAAAAGATAGAGCGATGAACTTTTAAATTCATACATAGAAGATAGTAGTTTGCATTCTCTACTTAACTCTTCTAATGAATTATTATTTCATTGCGAATATTGATTTAAAATTTGTTGTCTATTGTATTCTATTAATTTTTCCTGTTGAAGACTAACGATAATTTGTTGTTTATTATCTTAGTCATAATATTCTTTCTTGAGCTAGTTGAGCTCACCTTTTCCTTTTTGTTCCATTCTTCTCGGGAGGCGAGAATATAAGCGAGACGCAGTGTTTTGTAAAATAATGTATCAATAAATGTGATGAGGATTTATTTGAGTATAAATATTGTCTAGAAGATAATATTTGTATTTAAACTCACCGATTTCTCCGTTGTAATAATAAAGTTGTAGTTGTTTCTACATGCCATGTATATTTGGCGACTCGGAATGGGTGTTGTGTATACCTTTTTGGGGGCGTCACACGAGAAATCGTAGCTTTTTTGGGCTTAGATGGTTATTATTGGAGATTTGTGGAAGGATTTTCTAGAATTTCTACTCAGATTAACTCGGTAACTTCGTAAAAGATACAAAATTCAGTATGGAAGCGAGGAATCGAGAAGAGTTTCCAAGATCTCAAGTAGAGACTCATTTCGGCACTGTTTTGACAATACCATCCGGTTCGGATGGATTTGTTATCTCTGACGATGCTTGACAGAAGGGTTAGGATGTGTTCTCATGCAACGGGGAAAGTCATAGCCTATGCCTCATGACAACTTAAAGAATATGAGGAATTATCCTACTCATGATCTAGAGTTGGCGGCCCGATCGTTTTGTGCTTAAAGATCCGGAGGCACTATCTATATGGGGAAAAAGTGGAGATATATTCGGACCTTAAAAAGCCTCAAATATTTCTTCACCCAAAAGTAACTTCACATGCGGAACGACGTTGGCTCGAGCTATTAAAGATTACGACCACACTATTCAATACCATCCTGAAAAGCGAGCGTGATAGGTAGCGCATTGAGTGAAGATCATCATGCGGGAACAAATGCGATGTTGTTAAAACAAAGGCCCATTTTGTGTGATTTACAAAAGATGAAGATAGAATTCAAGACTCCGGGGACCCATGCAATGATGTCAAGTATACGTATAGAACCAACTTTAATTGAAAAAGTTAAAGTTGCTCAAGTCATGAACTTCGGTGATGATTATGAAGAAGAAATACAAGAAGGTCTTTATTCGGAAAGAAGAATCGATGAAGAAGGAATACTTCGAGTCCATTCCAGACTTTGTGTTCCTAATGATTCTGATTTGAAGTACAAGATCATGATGTAGGCACACAATACACCATTTGTAATCCATCCTGGAAGTACCAAAATGTATCGTGATCTTCGACATACATTTTGGTGGAACAATATTAAGAGAGAGATTGCAAAGTTTATCTCGATGTGTTTAACTTGTCAACGTGTAAAGGAGGAGCATCAAGTACCAAAGGGTCCATTGCAACCACTTGAGATTCCGAAATGGAAGTGGGAACACATTACTATGGATTTCGTTACGGGTCTTCCCAAGGTTTCTTAAGGCATAGATGCGATTTGGGTTATTGTTGATAGATTAACCAAGTCAGCCCATTTCTTGCCTATACGTGAGACTTATTCCCTTGAACGTCTTTCTAGTATGTAGGTAAATGAGATTGTAAGATTGCATGGCATGCCAGTATCTATAGTTTCGGATCGTGACCCAAGATTCACTTCAAGATTTTGGGTTAGCTTGCAAAAAGCTATGGGCATGGATTTACGATTTAGTTTGGCATACCATCCTCAAATGGACGGGCAATCAGAGAGGACTATTCAAACTCTTGAAGATCTATTAAGACTTTGTGTCCTCGATTTCAAAGGGAGTTGGGATAAGTATTTACCATTTGTGGAATTTTTCTACAACAACAGTTATCAGGCAAGTATAGGTGTGGCTCCATTCGAAGCATTGTATAGACGAAAGTGTCGCTCTCCAATATGTTGGGATGAGGTGGGTGAAGCAACATTGTTGGGACCCGAGTTGGTACGTATGACTACGAAAAATATCCAAATGATTCGACAACGTATACAAACGGCACAGGATCGACAAAATAGTTATGCGGATTTTCATCGAAAGGACGTGGAATTTAGTATTGGGGATCATGTATTGTTGCGTGTGGCTCCATGGAAAGGAGTTACAAGATTCGAGAAAGAGAAAAGCTCAATCCATTATTTATTGGTCCATTTCATATTCTTGAACGAGTAAGAAATGTGGCCTATAGACTCGCGTTACCTCCAAGTATGTCTTGTGTTCATAACGTTTTTCACAAATCTGTGCTTCGTAAATATGTGAAGGACCCAAACCACATTATTGAGTTAGAACCAGACGAGATAGCCGAAGATTTAACATACGAGGAGGTACCTTTCAAGATCTTGGATAGGAAAGAGCATGTCTTACGCACTAAGGTTATACCACAAGTTAAGGTTTTGTGGAGAAACCATGCTATTGAAGAAATGACACAGGGAGTTAGAATCGAAAATGAAAAGAGGTATCCTCACCTTTTGAAACACCGTGTCGTACTTTCAATTTCGAGGATGAAATTTTATAAGAAGGGAAGGTTGTAAGACCTCAACTTTTTATAAATGAAATTTAATTTTCTCTATTTATTATTTTGAAATAGTAAGGGTTGAATTGATTAATGTGGTTAGTTATGGGTAAAATCTTAAATATTTTAAAATAAGCGGTGGTTATAAAATATTCATTGTTGTTGGGAATATTCGTTTGGTCGTGGAATATTCTTCTTTGTCGGGGAATATTAAATGCGACAATTACGCAATCTTTTGTGGGCCCCATAACGGAAAGAGATTGGATGAAAAAAACGACAAGTATAAGTTGTTTATAAATAACGACGTAGTTATTCACAATTAACCTTGTTGGAATACCCGGTGGTTAAAACACGATGTCTGCGTTGTTGCAAAGAAGATGGCACTGCATCTTGCACCAATTATTGATTCTTATGTAAGAAGGCCTTTACTCGATAATTATTACGTGAATTCTTATTCGATTATTTTATTTTATTGATTCAATAATTCTTTGCGTTGATATTTTATATTCTTTGTTGTTTGATAATTGTCACTACTACGATATTTTTCCATTATCGAAGCAATAATTCATATTATCTGAATAATATTATTAGAAAACATTATTGGCAATGTCTAGAAAGTTACATCTAAGGAGAGGTTTGGTCACCTAATTGCTTGCGCCGGTAAGAGAAATCCTTATTGGAAAGCCCCTTTCCTGGAAAGCGCACTGGTTGTCGATGTTGTGATTACATAATATTATTTATGAATAATTAATTTTGATTTATATGATGAGGAAAATATTCATTTTATGTGGATATAGATGGAGAAAAATTTTAAAGTGACAATTGTTGAAAATCGATATTTCATCTTTTCTGATAAAATAATATTTTATTATAATATAATAATGATGATATTTTTATAATGAATGTGGGATATATGAGTATATGAGGAGGAAGAGTAATTTTGTTGCAAAAGTTATTTAAAACATGTTAAACATGTCTGTGGTCCCATTTCTTGACTGAAATTTGATTATAGCCTGTAAAATCGCCCGTTTATGGATTTCGGTCAATTTCTGTTTGGAATTTGGAAAAACTTTCTTCTGCAAAGTTATAGAGAATTGAATTTCCTATAATAATTGCAAGATTTGAATTTTTTGATAAAAGGGCTATTTATTATAAATTATTGAAGTTCCGAAGTTCCGAAATAATTGATTTTTGAAAGTTTTAATTATTTTTAATAACAAAAACATTTTTTGATTTAGTTGAATATTGGTGGTGATGTTTGGATCTGATTTGGTGTGCGTAAAAATTTTTATATATATATTATTATTATATTAAATTTTACCTTTTAATTGTCTAAGCATTTTTTATAAATAGGGTCTTAAGTTAGAATTGAAAATCACACCGAAACTGAAGTTTTCTCTCTCTTTCTCTCTCGATATATTGAAATATTTTTGTGAGTATTTTAGTACTTTGAGTATTGCTATATCTGTGCTGAAGTTCTTTCAAACTACTATATCTAGTCGGAAGTATCTTATCCTTTTGAGGTAAGAGATATTATTTTTTTTAAAAATGATATTATTTCTTCAATATCATTATGCCAAAATATTGGTTGAAACTTTTTATCAAATTTAGAACTTTTTTATGTCGGGGTTACTATTCATGAGTTATTATTCACGAGTTACTATTCATGAGTTACTATTCACGAGTACTATTCACGAAGCATGATAATTTTTTTTGTGAAATTTCTATCTTTTAGTGTATGAGTCCTTATTCACGTATCTGACCTTATTCACGAATCGACCTTATTCACGGAAAAATTAAATTTTCGTTTTTAAGTCCAAAATATCTATTATGGATACTAGCTTTGATTGTATCCATGTTTTGATCATTCTTGAATTTTACTCCACTCTGGTTATTTATGAAGTATTTTTGAACTTGGATTGTTTAAAATCTGAATCCTTAATATTTGTTCTTTTGTTTCACTTGGATTCATTTTCTTTAAAATATTTTTATCATCCTCGGTCCTAAATGATGATATAACTGAATATCTTTGGCTTTGTGTGCAAAGATGAATGATTTCGATGAATATCTTTGGCCCTTAGTGCAAAGATGAACAGGTGTTTAGATGAACATGACCAACTGATGAATATCTTTGGCACAGTAGTGCAAAATTAATATTTGATTCGATTATATATTGATTGATGTTACAGGGATAAAATATTGACGATGAACTTTTAAATTCATATATAGAAGATGTAAAAACCCCAACTTTTTGAATAAATATGAATTTTCTATAAATATTATTTTTGAATATTATGGAGTGAAATTGGTATAATAGTTGTGGGTAATATTTATAAATTTTGCAAAGTAAGCAAGTGATTGTATAATATTCGATTGGTCGGGGAATATTCTTTTTGTCAGGGAATATCCGTATGATGGCACAATCATTGGTGGACCCCATAACGGAATTATTGTCGGATTGAGATAACGACAAAAATACTTTATAAAAATAACGGCGGAAGTTTTACCATTAACTGTTGAAACACGGGGTTAAAAAATGCGATGTCTGGCATGGTTGTATAGTAGCACACACAATATTAATTATTGATGCTTAAGTGATAAGTCACTCGATTTTGTTGGTATTATTAATGTAATAATACGAAAAATCTTTTATATAAAATAAAATACTTTTATAAAGTTATTCATAAATAGAATATATTATATTCTATTATGCGTAGTGTTACGTAGTGTTTTGGATAGTAAAATCTTTTTATATAAAAATGAATACTTTTATAAAGTTATCATTTTTATTAGACAATAATTAGAATATATTATATTTTATTATGCGTAGTGTTTGCTTAGTATACTGCGTAGTGTTTGCGTAGTAAAATCTTTTATAAAGTTATTCGTTTTATTAGATTATAAATAGAATATATTATATTTTATTTAAAATATTTTGCTTTAAATATGGATCGTCGAGATAAAAGTAAATCAATCTCGAATAGTTAATGAGTTAATTCTTATCGCATTCCATTTTCCTATAAATAGAAGCTCATTTCTTCATTATTTTCTTACGAATTCAATTGAACTCTAGAGAAAACTATAGAGAGACTATAAAGAGATGGAAGAAAATATTACGCTACTTAACTACTTTTATATTCGGTTTCTTTTATGGTAAGGGTGTTATTCTTTCTTATTCATGAAGAGAAGCATTATTATTCCATTCTTATTATTACATTGGAATAACTTTTGTATCTGTGATCTACCCTATACTTGGTGACATTCTTCTATTATTAAAAGTCTTTACTATTACATTGGAATATCCTATCTCACATGCGTTTTTGGCGGGACTTCGATTCCGTCTTTATTATTACATTTGGAATATCACATGCATACGCTTTTACGTCGGACTGGTTCCGCCTTTATTATTATACATTGGAATATCACATACATGTGTTTCTGTGGGACCTATTAAAATCTTATTAGTATTACATTGGAATAACTTTTATCTGTCTGAATCTGCATGCGTGGTGATTTTTGTTGTTATTCCATTCTTTATTATTACATTGGAACATCACAGCCGGTCATGAATTTACGCCTCGACACAGTTTCCATTATTTAGTATTACATTGGAATAACTTTTATCATCTGCAATCTGCATGCATGGTGATTTCATTGTTATTCCATTCTTTATTATTCTGTTGGAACATCACATCGGTGCAATTTACTTTGACACGGTTCCGTTATTTAGTATTCTGTTGGAATAACTTTGTCATCATGAAATCTGCATGCATGGTGATTTCTTTTTGTTATTCCATTCTTTATTATACTCGGTTGGTTAAAGTTTTGACTTATATACTCCATGAAATTAGTAGAATATCCTTGATATTTGCGCTTCATCCAATATCTTTTCATGGAAATATTCTTGATCATTCTTGAATTTTACTCTACAAAGCGATGTCATGTTGACAATTTGGACATTAGTAGTTCTTGGACAAATTAATTCTTGAACTTGTTTTATTGAATTCTTATATCATTGTCATCATCCTCATGTTTATATTATGTTGAAAATCATCGGTGGCACGTGGTGCATAGATGGACTTGGTATGATTATGACCGAGGATTATTCGATGTAATCATGGCGTAATGTTACAAATGATATGGTAAAAGTCCTCATTGGCCCGTAGTGCATTGATGGATAGTTGTTGGCATGATCATGACCATTAATGAATACACAAATATTCTTGGCCCGTGATGCATGGATAATTGTGGTGCGTGATACTAAAGAATATCCTTGGTAGTAGTGCGGGGTGATTCGATAATGTGGAATATTTATTAAGGTGAGTCTCGTGATAATGATGATGAAAAACATTTTTAATCATAAAAGATAGTAGATTTTATTTTCTACTTGACTCTTTTAATGTATTGCTTGTTCAAATTGCAGCTAAACTTGATGTCTATTATATTTTATCAGTTTAACATTGTTGGAGACTAATGATAATTTATTTTGCATTATCTTAGTCATAATATTTCTTACTGGGCTAGTTGAGCTCACCCTATCTTTCACTGTTCTCTTCAGGAAATGAGAATATAGATGGGACGAGTCGGGGAACGGAGTGATAGTCCAGAGGATAGCATTAGTAGTCCTCACTATTCTGTGAAATAGTGTGATAATAATTGTAATGAGGACTCCTTTTGAGTTTGTATAATCTCTAGTAGATAATATTTGTATTCAAACTCACAATTCATGTTTTGTCGTATTGTACACGACAGTTGTATTTGAATTTATGTACCATGTAAGTGGCGACCCAAGATGGGTGACGTATACCTAATTTTGGGGGCGTCACAGAAGATTTTAGATTTTATTCTCTACTTAACTCTTCTAATGAATTATTATTTTCGCTGCGAATATTGATTTAAAACTTGTTGTCTATTGTATTCTATTAGATTTTTCCCTGTTGAAGATTAACGATAATTTGTTCTATATTATCTTGGTCATAATATTCTTTACTGGGCTAGTTGAGCTCACCCTTTTCCTTTTTGTTCCATTTTTCTTCTTAGGAGGCGAGAATGTAGCGAGTACTAGTCGGGGTATGGAATGAAGGTTTTAGAAAATCGTTTTAGTAATCCTCACCATTTTTGTAAAATAATGTATCAATAATTGTACTGAGGACTTATTTGTGTGTGGATATTGTCTAAATGACAATATTTGTATTTAAACTCACAGTTTTTATGTTGTATTAATAAAGTTGTAGTTGTTTCTGTACCATGTATTTTGATGACTCAGAATGGGTGTTGTATACCTATTTTTGGGGCGTCACAGTTGGTATCAGAGCTTAGGGATATAGTCTCTGGCGGAGATCGGGGAATAGTCTTAGGAGGGAGAGATGAGTAATCCTTCGCCATAAGTGTGTCATACCTAAGCTTATTTGTTGGTCGGTTGAAGTATATATTAATAATATGTGATATGTTAATTTGTTTAATTAACCCTTGTTCTATGGCGTGATTTAAGAATGGCGGTGAGAATATTAACGGTGGAGTTAATGAGACCATGGAAACACCTTTAATCACCACCTGTGGAATGTGCAACAGAAGGAAATATTCCTCCTGTAAACAACACTCTTCTGAAAGCGAGCGATGAGCAGCGGGATGTTTAGGAGCTTTTTTCATTCATGCAAAACCGAATGAGGGAGACTCGATTATACGAATACGGGTGGAAATGATAGCAACGCTGACTTGTCACAGCCAAGCGATTCGAAGAGTTGGGACCACGAGAATTTAAGGAAAGTCGGAACCGATCATAGCGGAAATGTGGGTCAAGCAAATTACCAAGATATTCGATGTCTTGGGATGCACGGAGAGAATGAAGGTTCCATTCACCACCTTTATGTTCCATGGCGAAGCGATTCTTGGTGGAGTCGTGAAGCATTACCCGACTGCCGCCTTTCAAGATGTCTTGGGAAGCGTTTGAAGCTTTTCAACAAAAAATACTTTCACGAAAGTATTCACCATATGAAGGAGGTAGAGTTTGTAAGACCCCAACTTATTATTAATGAAATTTAATTTTCTCTATTTATTATTTTGAAATAGTAAGGGTTGATTTGATTAATGTGGATAGTTAAGGGTAAAATCGCAAATACTTGAAAATAAGCAAGTGGTTATAAAATATTCATTGTTGACGGGGAATATTCGTTTGGTCGTGGAATATTAAATCTTTGTCGGGAATATTAAATGCGACGGCCGAGTAAATGTGTGTGGCCCATAACTTGAAAGCGATTGGATGAAGAAAGCGACAAATATAAGTTGTTTAAAAATAACGGTAGTAGTTATTCAAGTTAATCTTTGTTAAAATACTAAATTGGTTAAAACACGAAGCAGCACGGTATTGCACCAATTATTGATTCTTACGTGAGAAGGCACTACTCAATAATGGTTATAGTAATTCTTTATTCGATATTTTATTGAGTTAATAATTCTTTGCGTTGATATTTTATATTAACATTGTTTGATAATTGTCATTACACGGTATTTTTTCATTATCGAAGCAATAATTCATATTATCTGAATAATATTATTAGATAACATTATTGGCAATGTCTAGAAAGTTACATCTAAGGAGAGGTTTGGTCACCTAATTGCGGCGATGAAGAGAGAAATTCTTATTGGAAAGCCCTCTTCCTGGGCTCACCTGGTTATCGATATTGTGATTACGTAATATTATTTGTGAATAATTAATTATTGATTCATATGATGAGGAAAATATTGATTTTATGTGGATATAGATGGAGAAAATTTTTAATGTGACAATTGTTGAAAATTGAAATTTTATCTTTTTCTGATAAAATAATTCATTTAAATATATTATTATATTTTAATAATATAATAATGGTGATATTTTTACAACGAATGTGGGATATATGAGTATATGAGGAGGAAGAGTATTTTTGTTGCAATAAATATTTAAAACATGTTAAACATGTCGGTGGACCCCATTTATTGACTGAAATTTGATTATAGCCTGTAAAATCGTCCGTTTGTGGATTTCGGTCAATTTCTATTTGGAATTTGGAAAAACTTTCTTCTGCAAAGTTGTAGAGAATTGAATTTCCTATAAAAACTCGCGAGATTCGAATTTTCTGATGAAAGGGCTATTTATTATGAATTATTGAAGTTCCGAAGCTCTGAAATAATTGATTTTTGGAAGTTTAAAATATTTAAAATTAGAAAAACGTTTTTCTTACTTTTTCTAGAATGTGGCATGTGTTTGATGGCTGAAATTAGATTCTAGGCATGCGTAGGAAATTTATATAATTATATTATTAATTTATTAAATTTTACTTTTTTGGTGTTCTAAAGCGATTTCCTATAAATAGGGTGCTTAGGTTAGAATTGAAAATCACACCGAAAACTCAAGTTTTCTCTCTATATTATCGAGCGTATTCTTGTGAGTATTTTGAGTATACTTTGAGTATTGCTATCTGATTGCAAGTCCAAGACACATAGCCTATATCCTGTTTCATCTAAAATCTTGATCTTTTTCGAGGTAAGGATTTTATTTTCTTCTCAAATGATATTATTTCTTCAATATTATTATCTTTGAAATATTGGTTGGAACTTTTTATCAAATTTGGAACTTTTTCATGTCGGGGTTACTATTCATGAGTTCTTATTCACGAGTTCTTATTCATGAGTTCTTATTCACGAGTTCTTATTCACGAGTACTATTAAGCGAAGCGTGAAGATGTTTTTTTTTGTGGAATTTCTATCTTTTGGTGTCTGAGTTACTATTCACGTATCGACACTTATTCACGATATCTGACCTTATTCACGAATAAGACTATTCAATAGAAAAATGAAAATTTTTCTTTTCAAAATATCTATTCTGGATACTAGCTTTGATTGTATCCATGTTTTGATCATTCTTGAATTTTACACCACTATGATTATTTTTGAGGTATTTTTGGACGTGGATAAAACCAAGTACGAATCCTTAATCCTTAATCCTTGTCATTTTGTTTCACTGGATTCGTTTCTTTAAAAATATTTTTCATCATCTTCAGCCTTAAATGATGATATTATGGAATATCTTTGGCACATGAGTGCAAAGATGAATGATTTCTGAAGAATATCTTTGGTAGTAGTGCAAAGATGAGCAGTGTTTAGATGAACATGACCAACTGATGAATATCTTTGGCACGTAATGCAAAGATGAATATTTGATTCAAGATGTATATTGATTGATGTTACGAGGGATAAAAGATGAGCGATGAACTTTTAAATTCATACATAGAAGATAGTAGTTTGCATTCTCTACTTAACTCTTCTAATGAATTATTATTTCATTGCGAATATTGATTTAAAATTTGTTGTCTATTGTATTCTATTAGATTTTTCCTGTTGAAGACTAATGGTAATTTGTTGTATATTATCTTAGTCATAATATTCTTTCTTTGGGCTAGTTGAGCTCACCCTTTTCCTTTTTGTTCCATTTTTCTTCTCGGGAGGCGAGAATATATAAGCGAGTGCAGTCGGGTATGGAATGAAGGTTTTAGAAAGAATTGTTTAGTAGTCCTCACCATTTTGTAAAATAATGTATCAATAAATGTGATGAGGATTTATTTGATTATAGATATTGTCAGAAGATAATATTTGTATTCAAACTCACAGTTTCTGATTGTAATAATAAAGTTGTAGTTGTTTTACATACCATGTATTGACAACTCGTAATAGGTGATGTATACCTATTTTGGGGCGTCACAGTTTAGTATCGAGCTTAGGGATATGATCTCCAGCGGAGATCGGGGAATAGAACTAGGAGGGAGAGCGAGTAAATCCTTCGCTAGTGTGTCTACCTAAAGCTTATTTTTTAGTTGGTCGAGATATAAGGATATTATGTGATATATTGATTTCCTTAATTAACCCTTGTTTTATGGCGGTGTTTGAGAATGTTGGTGAGAATATTAACAATGGAAATGAGACCAGTGGAGACGCTTTGTACTCACCAACGAGGAGAACGTACAGCACAGTGGCAATGTTCCTCCTGTGAACAACACCACCGGAAGCGAGATGATGAACGAGGGGATGTTTAGAAGCTTTTTGCGATTCATGCAAAATCGAACGAGGAGACTCGTGTTCAAAATCTGAGGAGGAAATGATAGCAATTCACGGGTTGTCACACCCAACGATTCAAAGAGTTGGGACCACCAGAATTTAAGGGAAAGCGGATCCGATCATGGCGAAACATGGGTCAAGCAAATTACCAAGATATTCGATGTCTTGGGATGCACGGAAGAACAAAGGTTCCATTCGCCACCTTTATGTTCCGTGGCGAGGCGACTCTTGGTGGGAGTCATGAAAGCGTACTCCATCCAAACTTTTCTCGGCATGTCTTGGGAGACATTTGAGAATTATTTAATGACAAATACTTTCACGAAAGTGTTCGTCGTATGAAGGAAGTGGAGTTCATTAGATTAGAACAAAAAACAACATGGCGGTGTCTCGATGCGAGGCAAAGTTTGCGAGTTATCCGTGTTTGCACCTCATTTGGTGGAGAATGAGGAGCGATGATGCGTATGTTTTTTGAGAGGTTTGAAACCCCGGCGTCGTCGGTATCTCATTTCTCATAAATTTTCTCTCTATTCGATGTTGTAAGCAGGCTCAATTATTAGAGCGAGATAACGAGTACAGTCAAACCGAGGGACCACAACCAGGGATCGTACCGGAGATAGCGATCAATGAGAATAATGATAACCAACGGAGAAAAGAAACAGACGGACAAAAATGGTAACCACTCGGGTGATAATCATGGCCGTGAAAATAGAAGAAGCGAGTCGGAGGAGATTTTAAAAGAGGAGATTTAACAACGACCATGTGAAGACGCAGCGGTCTTAAGCGTGACAAGCTGGTTCTAAGGGAGGAGAACGATCACCGGTCGTATATTACAAATGCGGAAAAGAGAGACATATCGATCCAAGCGCCCACAACAGTTCAAGGTATGCTATAATTGTGGAAAGGATGGACATATCGCTCGAGATTATGCGATGGCGAAACCTAGTTCAATGAGGGGCGGTGACTCAAAAGACCGTCCCGAAAAGGCAAAGTCAACGATTCCGGAAGAAGCGTTTGTTGTGGATCGGTCAAAATCGAGGAACCCAAACGAGGTGATCACGGGAGTTAAAGGTCCAACTACGAGGAATTGTTGGACATCGGTTTCATTCGCCCTAGTACATCTCCTTGGGGTGCTCTGTTTTATTCGTAAAGAAGAAAAGACGGGAGTATCGCGACTTTAGTATTGACTATCGGAATTGAACCATGTCACCATCAAGAATAGGTATCCTCTACCTCGTATTGATGACTTGTTTGATCGATTGCAAGGGCACATTCTTTTCAAAATCGATCTTCGTTCGGATATCATCACCGAGATTAGAATCGAGGATATTCAAAAGCGCCTTTAGAACTTCGATGCAGACGCATTATGAATTCTTAGTCATGTCTTTCGGATTGACTAATGCTCCTGCGACTTTCATGGATATGATGAACCAAGTATTCAAGGAATATTTGGATCGATTCGTTGTTGTTTTTATTGATGGCATCCTCATATATTCCAAAAGTCGTGAAGATCATGAGCACCATTTGAAGTTGGTACTCGAAGGCTTCGTGAAAACAAACTATATGCCAAATTGAAGAAATCGAGTTACGGCTTGAGGAAGTAGCATTTCTTGGGCACGTGGTGTCGAAACATGGAGTATCTGTTGATCCGTGAAAGATTGAAGCAATACTGAAGTTAGGAAACCAAGCCAAAGTCGGTGGCCAAAGTCACGTAGCTTTTGAGCTTAAATGGTTATTATCGGAGATTCGTGGAAGGGTTTTCTCGAATCGCTACTCCATTAACTCAAATAACTTCGGAAGGATACAAAATTCGTTTGGGCGAAGAATGCGAGAAAAGTTTCCAAGAGCTTAAGAGGAGACTTATTTCGGCACTGTTCTAACAATACCATCTGGTTCGGATGGATTTGTTATCTGACGATGCTTGAGCAAAGGGTTAGGATGTGTTCTCATGCAACGTGGGAAAGTCATAGCCTATGCCTCGCGACAACTTAAAGAGTATGAGAGGAATTATCCTACTCATGATCTAGAGTTAGCGGCAATCGTTTTATTGCTTAAAGATATGGAGGCACTATCTATATGGGGAGAAAGTGGAGATATATTCGGACCATAAAAGCCTTAAATATTTCTTCACTCAAAAGAACTCAACATGCGGCGGCTGACGTTGGCTCGAACTATTGAAAGACTACGACCACACTATTCAATACCATCCCGAAAAAGCGAGCGTGGTAGTAAGCGTTGAGTAGAAGATCATATGTGGGAACTAGTGCGATGATGTCAAGTATACGCGTAGAGCCAACTTTAATAGAAAAAGTTAAGGTTGCTTTCGAGCCACCCCAGGCAGGAATGATGCGTATGAAGAAGAAAGTACAAGAAGGAGCTATTCCTAAGCGAGAATTGATAAAGAAGGAATACTTGAGTCCACTCTAGACTTTGTGTTCCTAACGACTACGATTTGAAGTACAAGATTATGATGGAGGCACACAATACACCATTTGCAATCCATCTGGAAGTACTAAAATGTATCGTGATCTTGACATACATTTTGGTGGAACAATATGAAAAGAGATATTGCAAAGTTTATCTCAATGTGTTTAACTTGTCAACGTGTAAAGGCGGAGCATCTAGTACCTAAGGGTCCGTTGCAACCACTTGAGATTCCGAAATGGAAGTGGGAACACATTACCATGGATTTAATTTACGGGTCTTCCTACGGTTTCTCGGGCATCAATGCTATTTGGGTTATTGTTGATAGATTAACCAAGTCTGCTCATTTCTTGCCGATCACGGAGACTTATTCACTTGAGCGTCTTGCTTTAGTATATGCGTGAATGAGATTGTGAGGTTGCATGGCATGCTGTATCCATAGTTTCGGATCGTGACCCAAGATTCACTTCAAGATTTTGGGTTAGCTTGCAAAAAAGCTATGGGCGCAGTTCTGATTCGATTCGACATACCATCCTCAAAGCAGACGGACAATCGAAAAAGGACTATTCAAACTCTTAAAGATCTATTAAGACTACGTGTCCTAGACTTCAAGGCGCGCTGGGATAAGTATTTACCATTGGTAGAATTCTCCTACAACAACAACAGTTATCGAGCAAGTATAGGTGTGGCTCCATTTGAAGCATTATATGGACGAAAAGTGTCGCTTCCCAAAGTATGTTGGGGACGAGGTGGGTGAAGCAACATTGTTAGGACCCGAAGTTAAGACGTATGACTCTGGAAAAGATCCAAATGATTTGACAACGATACAAAAGCGGCACAAGATCGACAAAAGAGTTATGCGGATCTTCATCGAAAGGGACGTGGAATTTAGTGTAGGGGATCATGTATTGTTACGAGTTGCTCCATGGAAGGGAGTTACAAGATTTGGGAAGAGAGGAAAGCTCAATCCACGATTTATTAGTCCATTTCAAATTCTTGACCGAGTAGGAAATGTAGCTTATAGACTCGCGTTACCTCAAAGTATGTCTCGTGTTCATAATGTGTTTCACATATCTGTACTTCGTAAATATGTGAAAGACCCAAACCACGTTATTGAGTTAGAACCGGACGAGATAGCCGAAGACTTAACGTATGAGGAGGTACATGTCAAGATCTTAGATAGGAAGGAGCATGTCCTACGCTGTGAAAGGTCATACCACAAGTTAAAGTTTTGTGGAGGAATCATGCTATAGAGGAAATGACACGGGAATTAGAAAGCGAAATGAAAGCGAGGTATCCTCACCTTTTCAAACACCAAAATGCGTCGTCGAATTTCGAGGACGAAATTTCATAAGGAGGGAGGTTGTAAGACCCCAACTTATTATTAATGAAATTTAATTTTCTCTATTTATTATTTTGAAATAGTAAGGGTTGATTTGATTAATGTGGATAGTTAAGGGTAAAATACGCAAATACTTGAAAATAAGCAAGTGGTTATAAAATATTCATTGTTGTCGGGAATATTCGTTTGGTCGTGGAATATTAAATCTTGTCGGGAATATTAAATGCATTGACAAGCGACCATGTGTGTGGCCCCATAACTGAGCGATTGGATGAAAAAAACGACAAATATAAGTTATTTAAAAATAACAGCGTAGTTATTCTGATTAATCTTGTTAAAATACTCGGTGGTTAAAACACACGGTAGCATTACGGTATTGCACCAATTATTGATTCTTACGTGAAGAAGCACTTTACTCAATAATGGTTACGATAATTACTTTATTCGATATTTTATTGAGTTAATAATTGTTGCGTTGATATTTTATATTCTTTGTTGTTTGATAATTGTCATTACACGGTATTTTTTATTATCGAAGCAATAATTCATATTATCCTAATAATATTATTAGATAACATTATTGGCAATGTCTAGAAAGTTACATGCGAGGAGAGGTTTGGTCACCTAATTAATGCGCGTGATGGAGAAATTCTTATTGAAAGCCCCTCTTTCTGGGAAACCACGGTTGTCGATATTGTGATTACATAATATTATTTGTGAAATAATTAATTATTGATTCATATGATGAGGAAAATATTGATTTTATGTGGATATAGATGGAGAAAATTTTTAATGTGACAATTGTTGAAAATTGAAATTTTATCTTTTTACGATAAAATAATTATTTAAATATATTATTATATTTTAATAATATAATAATGGTGATATTTTTACAACAAATGTGGGATATATGAGTATCTGAGGAGGAAGAGTATTTTTGTTACAATAAATGTTTAAAACATGTTAAACATGTCGGTGGGACCCCATTTATTGGTGATCGAAATTTGATTATAGCTTTGTAAAATCACTTGGTTTGTGGATTTCGGTCAATTTCTATTTGGAATTTGGAAAAACTTTCTTCTGCAAAGTTGTAGAGAATTGAATTTCCTATAAAAATCGCGAGATTCAAATTTTCTGATGAAAGGGCTATTTATTATGAATTATTGAAGTTCAAGTCAAAATAATTGATTTTTGGAAGTTTAAAATATTTAAAATTGAGAAAATATTTTTCTTACTTTTTCTAGAATGTGGCATGTGTTTGATGGCTGAAATCAGATTCTAGGCATGCGTAGGAAATTTATATAATTATATTATTAATTTATTAAATTTTACGCTTTTGGTGTTCTAAGCGATTTCCTATAAATAGGGTCTTGGGTTAGAATTGAAAATCACACCGTAAAGCGAAGTTTTCTCTCTCTATATTATCGGCGTATTCTTATGAGTATTTTGAGTATACTTTGAGTATTTCTATACGGTGCAAGTCCAAGTCATAGCTTTATATCCTGTTTTTATTTAAAATCTTGATCTTTCGAGGTAAGGATGTTATTTTCTTCTCGAAATGATATTATTTCTTCAATAACATTATCTTTGAAATATTGGTTGGAACTTTTATCAAATTTGGAACTTTTTCATGTCGGGGTTACTATTCATGAGTTACTTATTCACGATTACTATTCATGAAGTTCTTATTAATGAGAGTTCTTATTCACGAGTACTATTAAATGAGTAGCGTGAAGATGTTTTTGTAGAATTTCTATCTTTTGGTGTCGGAGTTACGGGTACAGACGAGGGAGACTCGTGTATAGAATACGGGTAGAAATGATAGCAACGCGTGGCTTGTCACGGCCAAGTAGTTCAAAGAGTTAGGACCACGAGAATTTAAGGGAAAGTCGAATCCGATCATGGCGGAAATGTGGGTCAAGCAAATTACCAAGATATTCGATGTCTTGGGATGCGGAGAGAATAGAAGGTTCCATTCACCACCTTTATGTTCCATGGCGAAGAAAGATTCTTTGGTGGGAGTCGTGAAACGCACCCACCCGACTGCCGCCTTTCGCGTGTCTTGGGAAGCGTTTGAAGCTTTTCAACAAAAATACTTTCTGAAAGTATTCACCATATGAAGGAGGTAGAGTTTATTAGACTAGAACAAAATAACATGACGGTGTCCCAATCTGAGGCGAAGTTCGCAGAGTTATCGAGTTCGCACCTCATTTGGTAGAGAATGAGGAACGAATGAGCGAGGATGTTTACGAGAGGTTTAAAACCCAGAGATTGACGATATCTTATCTCTCATAAATTTTCTTTATATTCGGATGTTGTCAACGGGATCAATTATTAGGCGAGATAATGAGTACGTTGAACGAAGGGATCTGAACTGTGGTCATCTGGGTGGCGGCGATCGTCGAACAATGAAAACCGGTGGGGAGGAAAACATTGACAAAAAGCGGTAACCACTCTGGTGGTAATCGTGGCCGTGAAAATAGAAGAAGCGAGTCGGGGAGATTTTAAAAGAAGAGATTCAATGTGATAATGTGAAGACGTCGGACCAAAGCAGAATTGGTTCCAAGGAGGAGAACGACCACCGGTTATATCTTTGTAAGTCACGAAAAAAGAAGGACATATCATTAAACCGCCCCAACAGTTTAAGGTATGTTATAAGCGTGGAAAGGAAGGGCATATCGCTTTCGAGATTACCTTTAATAAAACCAAGTCCAATGAGGATGGTGACTCAAAAGGCTATCCCAGAAAATTCAAAGTCAACGGTTCTTGGAAGAAGCGTTTGTTGTGGTCGTCAATCGACATCACGAGGAACGAGCGAGGTGATCACGATAAACTAATCATAAATTCATGCGAAGTTTATACATTATTAGATATCGGTGCTACCCATTCATTTATCTCTCTTGTTTATGCTCAACGTTTAAACTTGACTCCAGAAAAATTAGACTTTGACCTATCTGTGGAAACTCCGTTAGGAGAAACTTTCATCACATCCACTGTTTATAAATCTTGTTAGATCCAAGTTGGCACCATCACATTACACGTTGACCTTATCTCTTTAAAGATACTTGCATTTGGCGTGATTTTGTGGGATTGATTGGTTAACTACTCATCATGCCAAAATTGATTGTTTTCGTAAGGTTGTTAGTTTTCATATTCCTAACCAACCTGTTGTGCGAATTCAAGCAACTAAGCCATTAAAATCAATCACTGTTATATCAAGTCATAAAGCTATTCGTTTATTAAAAAACGGATGTCAAACTTTCTTAGCCCATGTTATGGATTTGAATAAAGG
Source organism: Panax quinquefolius (assembly GCA_020205615.1). Lineage (NCBI taxonomy): Eukaryota > Viridiplantae > Streptophyta > Magnoliopsida > Apiales > Araliaceae > Panax > Panax quinquefolius. The sequence continues at coordinate 20,807,562 of CM035171.1, forward strand.
CGTCGATTTGAATAATATTCACATTGTTATTGACTTTCCGACGTATTTCACGAAGAACTTCCCTGGTCTACCCCGAGCGTGAAGTTGAATTATTTATTGACCTTGAACTGATACAAAGCCCATTTCTAAAACCCCATATCGAATGGCTCTATTGAACTTGAGGAGTTAAAGGTCCAACTACGAGGAGTTGTTGGACATCGCTTTCATTAAATCTAGTACATCTCCTTGGGGTCCTCCTATTTTATTTGTAAAGAAGAAAGACGGGAGTATGCGACTTTGTATCGATTAATCGGAATGAAACCATGTCACTATCGAGAATAGGTATCCGCTTATCTCGCATTGATGACTGTTTGACCAACAGTAAGGAGCATAATTTTTTCAAAAATCGATCTTAGCTTACGGATATCATCAATTTGAAGTTAAAAGCGAGGATATTCCAAGGCGCCTTCGAGAACTTCGATGCGGGCATTATGAATTCCTAGTCGTGTCCTTTGGATTGACTAATGCTCTCTTTGCTCTCATGGATATGATGAACCGAGTATTCAAGGAATATTTGGATCAGTTCGTTGTTGTCTTTATTGATGACATCCTCATCTATTCTAAAAGCCGTTAAGATCATGAGCGCCATTTGAAGTTGGTACTGAACAGGCTTCGTGATAACAAGCTATATGCCAAGCTGAAGAAATGCGAGTTCTGGCTTGAGGAAGTAGCATTCCTTGGGCACATGGTGTCAAAACATGGAGTGTCTGTTGACCCGACGAAGATTGAAGCAATACAAAGTTGGGAGCCCCTAAATTAGGTATACACAACTCATTCTGAGTCACCAAATACATGGTATAAAATTCAAATACAAACTTCATTAATACAATACGACAAAACATAGCTGAGAGTTTTAACACGAATATTATCTTGTAGACAATATCTAAACTCAAATGGAGTCCTCATTATATTTATTATCACACTATTTTATAGAATAGTGAGGACTACTATAACCACCATCTCGGACCATCATTTCATTCCCCAACTAGTCTCAACTATATTCTCATTTCCTAAAGAGAACAATGAAAGCAAAGGGTGAGTTCAACTAGCCCAGTAAAGAATATTATGACTAAGATAATGCAGAATAAATTATCGTTAGCCTTCAACAGTGTTAAACTGATAGAATACAATATGCAACAAGTTTAACTGCAGCGGAACAAACAATCCATTAGAAGAGTCAAGTAGAGCATAATATCTACTATCTTCTATGATTAAACAGCCATCATCAATATTTTATCGCTTTAATACAGCTCAATAAATAATTTACATCATCGAATTATCCATGTTGTGACGCCCCAAAATAGGTATACATCATCCATCTTGGGTCGCCAGATATAAGGTACATAATATAAATACAAACTCAATTATACAACCTTCGTGTAATATACGACAATACATAAACTGAGAGTTTTAATAGGAATATTGTCATCTAGACAATATTCATACTCAAAAGAGTCCTCATTCACTACAAAAAATCACGCATTTTATAATGAAAATTTTTGCCACACACAAAATTTTGACACAATTTGTTAATTAATAATTACGAAATTCATAATCGTCACTAAAACTTTTGCTTTTGTGACGACTTTTACTTTTGTTACTATTAATCATTTATATCGTCACTAATTTACACATTTGATGACGATTAACAAAATTTCGTCACAAATTATTTTGGAGGTATAATTTACGTACCAAAATTTTGGAGGAAATTTTTAGTGACATTTTTAATAATTGATGGCGGTATTTATTGGCACAAAATATTTCTTTCGATGACAACATAATAGTTTGTCATTAATTATTTGTAAAATTTAGTGACAATGTGTTTTCATCACTAATGTTCACATTTAGTGGCCTTGAAATACAAATTAAATCACAATTTTATTTGGAGGCAAAATTTTGGAGGGAAATTTTTTAATGACGAAAAAAAAATAATTTATGATAATTTGTATTGTCATAAATACCAATTTTATATGACGAGATAATAGTTTGTCACTAATTAGATGAGTGGATAAGTGACGAAAATGGGTCGTCATAAATTCTCATATTTAGTGACAAAGTACGTAATATCGTCATAATTTTATTTGGAGGAAAAATTTTCTTAAAACTTTTGGAGGGAATTTTTTTAAAGATAAAAATAATAATAATTTATGATAATTTGTATTGTCATAAATACAAATTTTATATGACGAGATAATAGTGTGTCACTAATTAGATGCGTGGATAAGTGACAAAAATGGTTCGTCATAATTTCTTATTTTTAGTGACAAAGTACGTAATATCGTCACAATTTTATTTGTAGGCAAAAATTTTTAAGAAATTTTAGAGGCAAATTTTGTAAAAACAAAAAATTAATAAATTATGATAATTTTTATTGTCACAAATACCAATTTTAAATGACGAGATAATAGTGCGTCACTAATTAGATGAGTGGATAAGTGACAACACTACAAAAAATGGGCCTTTAACAATGATTTTTCGGGCAACGAATATTCATATAAATATTTATATGAATATTTAAAGATAAATCTATATATATATATATATATATATATATATATATATGGTAATAGAATTTTTCTAATACACAAAAAATATAACATAAGAAGCAAAAATATAACAACTAGGTTTTGAACCTAAGACCTATGGGTTATTGAACCATTAAGCTACCACTAAGTCATTCTAATTTATTAGTTAACTAAACTATCGCCATAACTATTAGCGGTAGACAGTGTAGCACATGAACAAATGAGTAATTTCTCATATCTCTACAGCTTGTTGCGGCAGGGGAAAATCCATTTTAATCTGTGTCATCCAATGTTGCGATCAACAATATAGATTATGGTTGTTGAAATAGTACTCGTGACAATCTATTGCCAAGCATGTTAGTTCCGGGCCTCCGACCGAAATAAACTCAACCTCATTAAACCTGATTATTATATCTATGCTTCTCAATGTTTCCTATTTCTAGATAGAAGTAGGATATACTTACAAGTACTCTCTCACTCCGAGAAATAAAAGTGATGATTGATTTTATGCGAATTTAAACAAAAATGTCAAATGATAAAATTATTCATATTTAAATTTTCATCTAATTGCATATTTTTCTATACATGACTAGTGATATTATATAATATAAGTAAAAATTTAACTTGAGATTATATAAAATAATAAGAACTTTTATTCTTAGACGGAGGGAGTAACTTAAATCATGAACATATTTTTAAGTCCAAAAATAAAACATAAAAAGAATAATAGTAATGGTATACCCTAAATATTCCTAATTCTCCTTTTACCTTTTTTCTAAATATATTATAAAATTAAATTATAATCTTATCGGTTCTAAGAGAAAACATAAAAATGAATTTTTTATTATGTTTTATGAACTAAAAGCAGAATAAAGTTATTTAAAAATGACTTATAAGTCATTCAGAATAAGATAGTTTGACTCATATTAATGTAATATCAATTTTATCCCTATTTTATTTATTATTTGTTAAAAAATGAATTTGTAAAAAGAAGGTAAGATCTTGACGTTACTTTAATTGGCATTAGAATTTTTTTTTTTTTTTTATAGTTGAAGTCTTATATACTCCTTCATTTTCAACGCCTTGGATAATGAGAGAATAAATCTGAAAAATATTGATGTTTGTAAACAAATATAAGAGATAAAAAAATTCCAACGCCACGTCAGTAAAGTGATGTTACATCTTACTTTTTTTTTACAAATTTGTTTTATAAAAATTAAAAAAAAAGTTACAATGCCGGTTAGTTTGTCATTAGATCACATTTTTATTTTTTTTCAAATTTCTTTAAAAAAATAAAATTGTTTTAAAAAAAATTAAGATAATTCTTTTTTAAAATTCATTTAAAAAAAAAATTAAAATAGTTTTGGTTGCGTTTCTGACTATCTCTGTATTTTCTCTCTACGATGGAGATAGTAAACAAAGCGGGTGCCTGCTCTCCTACGGCTACCACTGTGGCCATCACGTACGAGAGAAGATCTTGAGTGAAAATGCAGAAGCACGAATCCGAAGTTCTTCGGTCAAACTTCTCTCTTACGCCCTCTTGATTGTCTCATGGTGGAAGCCAAATCGATCGACTTCTGCCCTCAAATCAGTCGAACGGAGGATTAATCTAAGAAAACCCTAACTGGTATGTCCTCGATTTTGAACTCTTGCAATATTTTTTCGTTATATTTTTGGGAATCGCATGTGTTATCTTCTTTGGGTAACTTTTTTTGCCCTAAGAATCTGGTGTAACCCGTAAGGATCTGGGTTTCTGCGATTGGACGTGTTGCCATTTTCCATACTCTATGTTGCTTGGATTGTAACCCTCATTCCTAGCTTAGACATTGTAGACTCGTTTATAATTCTCGGTGACCTTGTAGCGGTTCATATGCTCGTTTTTCTCTTTACTGTTTGGTCAGTGGATTTCGATTTAACTGTGTTGTGTGAAAAAGAAATTTAATTGACAACTTCCCAATTCTTTAGTACCTCCATTTTCTTAAAAAGTTATCATCTTTATTGATTTGATGGGTTTATCTGTATGTCATCTAATCATCTTTTTGAGAAACAATATTCTTCACGGATGTGTGTTAGTATTATTTTTTTGCTATGATTTTGTTGTTGTAGTAGGTGGCATTTCCCCCCTTCTCAATTGTAATTTCATTGTTGCTTGAAGTGACAACGGATTTATAATTGATTGATTAACCTTCTATTTCATTGAATTCAGTTCTTTTTTCTTTGTGCGTATTTTTGTTAAATGAGCTGATAATTGCTATTATGCATCAATTAATACCAAGTGCAGAGGCAACTATATAAAAGGCTAGAAGAGTATTCAAGAGAATCACGCAGAGACAACTATATAAAAGGCTAGAAGAGTATTCGGAGTACCATTACTAATATTTATTGAAAGTAAGCTTTGTGCTTTGTAGTAAATAGTGTCACCTTTTAATGGGTCACCTTTTCTTTCAACTATATCGCCAAGGCTTATTCAGGTAAGTTTGGTTACTTCTTTTAGGAGAAGTTTCCTAGAATTGTGAATCTATTTTACACTAGGTATTTTCTTTAATACAATATTTGCATTTGCAGGGAAGATTTGGCACGTTTTTATACTGCTGAGATTGTTTCTGCTGTTTTTCACCTCCATGCAAATGGCGTAATGCACAGGGATCTTAAACCTAAAAATATTCTTTTGGATATATTTATGCCTCTTCTATATTAAAACCTCAACTCTCATCACACTGATCAACTACTTTTTGATGCAAGTATAGATGGAGATTTGTAATTTCATTATTCATATATTTGTAGATTACATTGAGAAGAAGGCATCTTCCCTTGGACTTCAAATGCTTTTCCTGCTTACTACCTGGACAGCTGATTGGTATTACCTTTACCTCCTCTGTGCATTAATAACACATGCTAATTACAGAGTGTCGGTTTCTAATTGCTAAATCAAAATATAGTCACAACAACAACTTAGTTACAATTGAAGTATAGGCAGCTTTCTGGCAGGTTGAGGTGAGACCGCAGCTTTAGTAATCCTTGGTGGAAAATTAATATCTAAAAGCTGGATTTGGGTGCTTTCCTTATTCCTAAAAGGAACTGAAGATATCTTTTTTTAGAGGATTTGTAAGTTATATGAAGCTTAGTTTATGTTGTTTGTTCATTGTGTAATTCTTTGGACTTTGAATCTGTGTACTTGTTTCTTATAGATGGGACAAGAGGAGATTAGTGCTAGCGGGACATCCTATCTGAACAGGACTGATAACACCATATGAAGGGCAGCGCGCGTACATTGTCAACTATATGTCGATTGAAACTTGGTTCTATCTTGCTTTTTGTTATACTATTGTTAATTGAATGTGGTTTGTATTATTGAAACTTGCGAACTGATATGGACTAAGTTAGCTCGCACTCTATAAAATGGTAGGCATTTGAGGCCTTTCAAGTTGTTGTACCCCCCTCCCCACCCACTCTTTTTTTCATACTTCAGGGAAAAATTACTACAGTTGGAATGTTGGATAGTATTATACTGTTTTCACCCATTTTGAGTTAATATTGTATGGACATGTGCTAATGTGGCATTTTTTACATTTTTTAATTTTAGTTCCCATTTGGTGCCAGATTGTGCTTCAATTGGTCCCTGCTTATATTTTCTGTGCTCTCATCTGGCCTTAAGGGATAGCTGTAGACTCAAGGCGCCGAGGGAGATTGCTATGTTGGACACTGCACTTCTTCTGGCCCTGCTTCTATCTGGACAGCCTTCAGCTGCTTTGAAACTGTTGAAAGGTCTTAACTATTGTGATGTAAAAATATGCGAGGAGTTTCTGCAAAAAAGAAATCAATATGCTTGCTTGTTAAAACTTTACAAATGCACTGCAATGCATCATGAGGCTCTCAAACAGTCAAACTTCTTCATCAATTAGTAGAAGAGTCAAAATCAGACAAACAACAAGCAGATATCACTCAGAAATTCAAGCCTGAGATGACTATTGAATATCTCAAAGCAAGTTTGATCACATCTGTGCAAAATTAATTGTCCTGGTTGCAGTTTAATTACTCAAAAGTGTTTGCAACATGATTCTTCTGGATTGTATACGCTTATAGACCATATATGTTATAACATTTGACAAGAAATTAATGATCGGGATGATTATATAGGTTTTTTGGATTCCCACGGCCACCTATTATTGAACCTTTAGAAGAAGGTCTTTATATTCACCACTTGAAAGACAGGATAAATAAATTCTGAATTTATTCTACGAATTCTTTTCTAGTGTATATGAGTTATAGCTATCGTATTATTTGAAAACATTAAAGCTTTTGTTTCATCATTGTACCTACTTGTTGGATTAATCTTTATTAATCTTAATTGGGACCACACATGTATATTATTAATGTGTATTATCATGAATACACTTGTTTTCATTTCATTTTACTTACTTTTTCACTAATTCTTATTGCAGTTTGTCTAAACCGATTTTAGATTTGATGAATGTGGAAAAGCTTACTAGAGAAAATGTGGCCGACCAACTCGGGTAAAATACTCATCTTTCACGCCTTAGTTACATACTGATTTCAACTTTTTCAAATAGATCATTCTAAAAATTTGCAAATCTGAATGATTCGATCAAATATAGATTTCATCCTGTTTGTTGCGACTTCTTTGTACTAGAATATACTTATAGGTTAGAATAAGTTGCTGGTATGATGTGCGTTACAACTTCATTGTAATAGAGTATACTTATAGGTTAGAATAAAAATTTCTTTGGTATGATGTGTTTGCGACATATGAATAAGCATTAATCAGTTATTACTTGAAATGTTATAGGCAAAATTTACAAGTTGCTCGAATGGTGATTATCACATTAAAGATTGTGCAATGTTTACTGAGTTATCTAAACTGAATACCTTTAAGAAAATTCATTAAAATTTGTGAGCCTAAATGATCTCAATAATAGCGATAATTACACAGCAATTTTGTAGTGATTTGAGAAGTTTGAAAACAAAATTGTATTTGATTTTCCGGTGAACACCTTTTATGCATATGCTTTTGTGACCTTTTATGAAAAAAGTTTTCTACATTCTGTAGACCTTTTATTTACAAAAGTTATGTGAATATTGTGAATAAAGGCCACTATGGTTTCCAAATAGTGACTGGCAAATAAATGTCTATGCACCTTATCTATATAATTTTTCGAATCCGTGTTCACAATTTTTATGTTTCATATTGAGGAATATTTGTTCCATATCCGGATCTCTGTCTCTTAAGTTTGTCGAATTCATGTTTTAGATCTTGTGCTACATTTAATTATGTTAACATTATGACAAGTATAATTTTCACCATGAAGAATGCAGCCCAATTTAGATATTAGAGATAACAGTCATTTAGGTAAGGTTGACCTACATGCAAAACACTTGAGAAGTAAATCTGCATGCCTTTGTGACAGGTCCCAATCACAATTCACTTTGATCTTGGGAATTCCAAGAAAGAGTTGGTGGAAGTTCTGGAATTAGTAAGTTGTCTTGCTAGTATATTGAAGTAAATATTTTATGTAACTCTATTCTGGTTACTTTTCCACTGAATTTTGTGATGTTCAAATTAGAACTATTGAGCTTTAATGTATCATTCGCAATCTACTTATCAATACAAACTATTGCAGGGATTCAATTCAGTCATGGTAGATGGTTCAGAGTTTTCTTTCAAAGAGAATATCTCATACACCAAATTCATTTCATCCTTGGCACATACAAAAGGTATGCTAGTGGAAGCTGAACTAGGAAGATTGTCAAGAACTGGAGATGACTTGACGGTAAAAAATTATGAAGCAACAATGACCGACATTAAACAAGTTTTTTTTATTAATTTTTTTTTTTCGCCCCAGTTGGTTAAACATTCATCTTGGTTCTTTTACAATAATAGTATACTTGACTAAAGCCCGATAATGTATCCATGAAAACAAAGAGACCTTTTCAAATTAGAAATCTAGAAGAAATATTAAGAGATCTTGGGATGGGTGATGTAAAGCGAAAAATAGAGTCTTTGAAGGATGAAATCGAAACTTTGAATGCGTCTGGAGTTCACGTGAAAATAGTTCATGCACATGGTGGTCATTAGCTCATTAATTTGCACTTGATTGTGAAAATATTTCATGCACACTTTCATGTATGAGTATTAATTAAGCGCATTCTTACATTGGTAAAAATTTGAGTTTGTTGCTTTCGATTACTGCTAGTGTTGTTGTAATAACACGATGATTTTATTTAAAGGGTTTGAATTTATTAGTCATTGTCTTGGTGTAATTTTTTTCTTATTTCTAGATCTATAATTTTATATTTAGTTTTTCATTCGATTCTGACAAATAATTGTCACTATTAATAATTTTTTATGTGACGAGATGTATAAATCACCATAAGCATTATTGACATTGAAAAATTTATTCAAAAATATAACTCTTTGGTGACAAATTATTTTGTAATATTATTTAAAATATGAAATGACAACAATGACATAATTATCGTGTTAAATATATTATTAGGTGACGAATTGTTACGTAAATCATTTATTTCCTTATTTTTGGTGACGATAAACCTGATAACATAATGAAAAGAATAATCATAAATATATGATGATATTGTAAATCATTAAAATTAGATGATTTAAATTGAGTAACATGATTTAAATAATCATAAATATGACAATATCATTTAATAATGAAGCGATTTTAAATCATTTAATGCAAAGTTTTGATAATGAAACATAATATAGAGTTCACGAAAGTTTCATTCGAATAGTGGCGTTATTAGCGTCACTAAAAAATAATTAATTATAGTGACAATGATATAAATCGTCACCATAAATTCAAAATATTTAGTAGCGACATCAAATATTGTCAAATATACCTAATCTGGCGCTTTCATACGGTGGCGGTCTCTGTGACGATTAACAATAAATCACCAAATGTTAGTAATGACGAAAAATGAATTTTATGTGACAAATTTTAGCGTCATTTTTGTGTGATTTATTGTAGTGATTACATTTATTGTCACACTATTTAACATAATAGTGAGGACTACTAATGCTTATCGTGCGGACCGTCCACTTCTTTCCCAGGCTCGTCCAAATTTATATTCTCATTTCAAGAGAAAGCGGTGAAAGAAACACTACAAGAAATCACACAAAAAATGACGCTAAAATTTGTCACATAAAATTCATTTTTCGTCACTAAAACATTTGGTGACGATTGTTAATCGTCACATAGACCGTCACCGTATGAGCGTGGTATTAGGTATATTTGACAATATTTGATGTCGTCACTAAATATTTTAACTTATGGTGACGATCTACATCATTGTCACTATAATTAATTACTTTTAGTGACGTTAATAGCGTCACTATTTGAATGAAACTTTCGTCACTCTATATTATGTTTCGTCATCAAAACTTGGTGCATTAAATAAAGAAAATCGTTTTTCGTCATTAAATGATATTGCTTTAGTGACGAAAATATGTTACTCTTTTTAAATCATTTAATTTTAATGACGAAAATATTATCATATTTATGATTATTCTTTCTTCAAGTTATTATGTTTATTGTCACCAAAAATAAGAAAATAAATGACGACAAAACAATTCATCACCTAATAATATATTTAACATGACAATTATGTCGTTGTCATTTCATATTTTAAATACTATTACAAAAAAATTTGTCACCAAAGAGTTACTTTTTGGGACACATTTTTTAATATCACTAATTGAATGCTTATGGTGACGATACATCTCGTCATAGAAAGAGATATTAATAGTGACAAAATTAGTTATTGCGACTAAATGAAAAACTAAATATAAAATTATAGATCTAAAAATAAGAAAAAAGATTACACCAAGATGATGACCAATACATTCCAACCCTTTAAATAAAATCATCGTGTTATTACAACACTAGCATAACTGAGCAACAAACTCAGCCTTACCAACAGAAGAAAGCACTTAATTAATACTAAAATACATGACCATGTGCATGAACTATTTTCAAAATCAAGTGCAATGTAATGAGTCAATGACCACCATGTGCATGAACTACTTTCATGTGAACTCCAGACGCACCAAAGTTTCTGATTTCATCCTTCTACGCCTCTATTTTCTGCTTTACATCAGGCCGTCCCAAGATCTCTTCATACTTCCTCTGAATTTCTAGCTGAAAGGTCTCCTTGTTCTTTGCGGATAAAAGCATCCACGATCCTTGAAAGTTGGAAAAGAGAAATGCAATATCACACAAAAGGAAATTAAATAAACAAACCTAAAATACTTAATCCTACAAGATAAAAGATTTCCACTAAGAAACAGAAAGCAAGAATACCTTTCTTCCTCGAGATTTATTATAGCTTTTGAACTACCCAAACCCTGCACAAGAAAAAAGATTAAAAAAATCATTAAAAAGTAGTAACTAGGAAGGATAATATTATAGTATTAAGTAGTCTACTTTACGTATATAAATATATATATGTAATATATATATATATATATATATATATATATATATATATAGTTTGATACAACAATCAGGATATAAGTTATTGATAGTTTTATATTTGTTATTATAAGTTATTGATAATTTTATAATTTTGAAAGAAGCTCTCAATCAATGTTGTTTCAACAGCAGTTCGCTGCTGCTCACTGCTGCCATTAGGCAGCAGTCCCTTTCTCCCTGCCCCTTGCTTTGATAATTTATAACATGCATTTTAGTTATTTTAACACCTAAGAGGTGGTACACTCTTTTAACTATCATTCTACATTATTACATCATTTATATGAACTCACTTGCTTACAAACACCGCTACTTGTGGCTGACTGTTGCAGTCAATGGCCAACAACCCCCTTTCTTTCTTTTTTCTTGTTATGTTAACTTTTCATTTCTCGCGACTTTGATTTATTCATGTTGAAATTTAGCTACTATATGGGTGATATATCCACCCTTTATAATTCAAGTATGTTAATTAAATACCCAAGGGAGGCCCCAACCCTTGCCCATTAAGCCTACTGCTGCTGCCGAGGCAGCAGCCTTACACTTCACCATGCAAGATTCGTTCCTTATTATAGCTCACAAATTATAGCAACATATAACCTATATAAACCCAAGACATTAGCCTATGTGAGTCAAAACCAAAAGAAGTATCTAGTTTGACAACTGAGAGCTCAGAAAGAGCCTCAGCCCATCACCTCCCGCTGCCACTGCTGCTGCTACAGGCAGCAGCTTTGTGGCTAACATAGTTAGTTTGCTAATTCATGTTTCTAATCTATATGCTTGTTTATAAACATTTTTAAATATGTAACTCATAACATATGGAAGTATTTTAAGTATATAAAACCCCTCCATTTCAGCCTTAGTATGCTGCCAAATCAGTACCCAAGGTTGTCTCAACATGTTAAAATCTCAACTATTAGCTTTAGCCTAAAAAGTGCACAACGTTTAAGTTTAACATGCTAACACACTTTAATTAACATCACATGTGTTAACTAAATTAGGCCCATGCTTTACTTTGTTCAAATATTCAGTTTTTTAACCAAAAAGTTCTTTTAGAACTTTTATCGAACACTTGGTAGGCACAGTTTTAGGCTATCAGTTTCACAACCATTTGTTTATGTCACCAACCCATTTCATTCTCCTTATGTCTCCTCAGCCCAACCTATCTCCTCTATTCAAATTCAGTCAACAACAGCTAAAAGTTCAGCCATATAAAGGAATAACCAATAATTTAACAAACTAACAAATTACTAGTTCTTTTTAGCAATTTAAATTCAGGATTCCCATACATTCTATATGTAATCACATAGTTTCCATATGATTCACTTTGCTTCAAATAATCAGAACTCATAACATTACTAATATAATACCAATATTAGTTGGTAAAAAAAAACTACTACAAACCAGGTTACACATTCTTAACTAAATTTACTTATCCTACTACTGATTAGTTCCAAAAACACACATAATAAATAATACAAGTAGTTTGAATTACCTTGATACTTAGATAACTTCTGTAGTATTGCAAAATTGGATAACTGGTTCAGCCTGAAAGAAAGCCACTTCATTGTCGCGACATTATGAAACCATGGCCTTGAGTAGTTGTCAATG